>JAAEAF010000008.1:680350-716883 GCA_011037195.1 Triatoma infestans
AGCGCTTCTTAGCGATAATCCCATAGAGAATTGTTCATAAAAATATTTTCTCTTCCTGCTTTAAGAGGAAGTATTGTAAGGTTTTTTGGAGTACTGTGAAGTATCCTTCACGAAACAGGGATTCCCAACGGGATCAATGTACTTAAATTGTCTATCGAGAAGTCTTCGAATAAATTAGGTAAAATATTTGATTACACGCATTTATAGAAAACTATAGGGATGCCTTTCCTTGGGTGAAAAGAATAAACAAAAGTCCTCTATATATACCATATATCCGGAAATGTCCCTTAGTGGATTATATCCCAAAAATATCCAAAAAAAAAACATTTCTTTCTCCCCTACATTTATTTGGGACTACTCAATTTTACAAAACAATTCATTGGAATAAAGTGTAAAAAAAATAAAGTTTGCACCGAATGGTATCAAAACCATTGATATATCTTTGGTTATTCATGTTATGTGGTTATTCATGCTTCAAATATAAAGAAAATTTCTTCTCTTCACAAGTTAATACAATAAATATGCACGTATCCGGAAAGTTTAGCAAATCTGTTGATAAAAAATTAGCACTTTTATGCACTTCTTTTACGTAAAATTAAATTTATTGGTAATGTCATAAAATGACAAAGAAATTGATTGGTTAAAAATTCAGATTGCTAACTAATTTTTAGATCTAATTACTTTTATTTGATTTTTGATTTGCTTGAACCAATGTTTGGTTAAACCAACAACGCTCGAACGCTTTAAAGAATCGAGACGCTTACAATAAAAAACTCTTCGCCCCTTAGCTAAAGGCTCCTTTCTATGCATTCCAATCAAACTATTCATCCAGATGTTAACGCTCCCGTTGGTCTCACAAATTCCTCAATCTCGTTATAATAAAATATTCCATCCTGGTTTCATAGATTCATTGATCCCAATCCATTAGTGCTGCTCCTATCTTCCAGGATTCTTCCAGAAAAACCCCCCTTAGACATATTAAAAGACAACGGTCACCCCATATTTTCTCTAATGATAAGAACGAATTATGCTATTGTTGGATGTTATCAAATGTCTTCACTTCGATTACTTAGCTTCGATTATGTCTTCACTTCGATTATGCAAGCTTGTTAGAAAATAGGTTTGTGAATGTTTCGTTGCAAATTTTGTTTCTATATTTTTAGAATTGTGGTTTTTCACCTTTTTCCACAAATAAATGGTTTCTCACACTAATGATCACGGTTTGTTTTAAAGCACTGAATCATTCCATAAATGGCACCAATATGAGTTTCCAAAAATGAGGCAAACTGGAAATTCAGTGAACTTATTGCGGTATTTTTCCTGACAATTGTTATGTCTAGTTTTGGTATTGCCGAAAATTTCTGGAGGGGATCATATGCCAACTAATACATAGTTTGGAACTAAGTTTTGATCCAAACTTTGATCGCACCAACTAACGAACAAATGAAAGCTCATCCTAGTTTATCCCTTTTTCGAAAGAAGTCTAATTGTGGATTTGTCCTTTATATCGAATCTAAAAGAAACATTTACCAAGGAACAGTACACATATCGTTTATACGATAGATATTTATGGTAGTGTATTCCAGGCCATGATTAATTCATAGTAAACGGAGATATCCATTGTGATGTATTAAGCCGAATTCGATTTTGCTCGAAATTCCGATATTTGCTCGTTTCTTCGAATATTCCGGATTCGGCTTTTTATTTCCTTCAATACACAATATAACACACAGATTTAATAGTCAAAAGTAAGTTTCTTTTAAAAAACCATTGACGTTTCATTAAGTTTCAATCCCAGTCTGTATTAGAAAACTTAGTTTCGCTCCAGAAAAAAGATAAAAACAGGATTTTATTTTAACAGTAATTCAATATTAAGAAAATAATTATTACAAATATAATTAGAAATAAATTTAAGAAGTTATAAATACGATTTTTTATTATTAAATTTAATGATTACATAAAATAATAATAATAAAAAAAAAATGCTATAAATTAAAGTGTCGCTAATAAATATAAAATATAATGTCAGTTAGGTTATTATAATCTTTATTATTTACAATTTAATAGATCGTAATAAAAAAATTTATTATTTAAAAGAAAACTTCACTGTAAACCAATAATATTTTCAAAAATAGTGAATTTATTTTTAATTTTAATACAAATCATTGATTGAAATTTGTGAAACAATAACAGCCGTCATAATTAATAAATAAATAAAAACTTTTTGTGAAATGCTCACGACTTTTTCTATATCAGCGCCATGTTTCAGCCCCTAGTAAAACTTTTAACGACATAGACTGTGTATGGGATTTTATTAATTCAAAATGGTTTCGGTTCTCATCCATCGATAAGAATCCGAAACTGGTCAGAATTATCAATAAAAACCATACTATGACGGCTAAAATATCAGATATTATCTAGTTGTTTTTTCTAGGATGAAATCAAAGGAGCACTGTACTGGAGAACCTCACCCAGGTCTCAAGCAGACAAAGATTCTACTGGGTCGGGAAAGGGTCTGTGTATCAGCCTCAACAAAAGTAGGCTTTACATGCTGACGGTTTCCTTAAGGAAAGATTGTAGACTCAGAAGGCACTAGTAGAAGTTGGGTCTAGAATGCGATAGCTCCTGCACACTCTGTGTAGAGATGATGCAGACTCCAATACACTTCCTGAACGAACTGCGGTTGCTTAGAACCAAAAGAAGGTTTAGATGCAGAGTAATTTACTAACGAGTGTTAGAGAAGGAAATATCCTTCCTAGAAGCTTCCCAGATATTAGACCTTAGAGCGATAAACTTGGAAGAAGTGTTGCAGGCGTTTTGGTGAGCTAGAATTAACTTTAAGAAATGCTTCCATACTGTACAGGTACATTGAAAGTCGTTCTAATCCCCTTCCCCTCAAACAAATACTTCCGCTCTTACGCCTAATAAGAAACAAGAAGTATTACGATCGTGTCGAATTTTCGAATTTGACTATTCACCGGAAACAGCAGTTTTGAGGTTCCCTGATTACGAACAAAATGTTTATTAGCGAATGGTCTGTGTGAACCAAATATCTCATAAAGGAAAATCGTGGGGAAACTCAAACGTGGTGTTCCACACTGACATGAAAGTTTCGGGCAAAATCCATCAACCAAAAATGCTACTTTAATGAATGTTTCTTTTTCTTCAGTTTTTCGTGATTTTCTCGAAACCGGTTCCAACGATTTTCTTTAAACTTTGTGTACAATCTACACACATAAATACTTTCACTTTTATTTGTAATATTTTCCTGGGAAAATTGTAATTTTTTTTTTTTTGAGGTTCTGAGGGAACAGTAGCATTAGGCTTTCCTGCAAAGCACTACTTATAGAATATTGTAAGGTTCGAACACCTAGATAACATTACTATACATTAGAAGCATTGATAGAATTCTAAAATTGAAGAAAATCGGTTAACCAGTTTAAACTAGAATAGTTTTTGAGTTTCTAAAACGGCTACAACTAAGTTTTTGAAACTGGGAATTCTCACTACACAAATAAAAATGTATCACTTTTATTTGAAATATTTTTCCGAAAAAAGTTTATTTCAGAGGGGTTTTGATAGGTCTGGCAGTGAAAAATAGAACTGCAAAATCTTTGTAAGTTTAGACAGATGGCGGTCCACACAAGTCTGCTCAGTTATACCTTATCATCTTTTTTATGACCAGTCCGAATAAACATTGTAAAAGTAGCAATTATAAAGAAAATTTGTTAATTTTAATTGTATTAATTGGAGTCGTGTGATTGTTTCACACTAGATAGTATTCATACTAACAGCACACACTCTTGTGTGATCTTCACAGTCTACTATATTTGTATTTATTTGCCAGTGACTTGTAAACAACATACAATATTTATATACTTGTCGGATAATATTTACATATAAACCATTCCGTAATACCTATTGTATTGCCTGTCTATTTACTACATACGTACATATATTTACTAAAGGATTATCCGCCCTAAATACAAAGAGGGTCTTTGTTAGAATTGTAGAACACTCACAAAAAAAAAAACTTCAAAAAGGAAGGCTTCCCCTCCTAGAAAGCGACCTCCCCAGTCACTTTACCGTCAACAAAAAAAAAAAAAATAACTCTCCCTCCACCAGCGGTGCTGTTAACCGTTCAGGCGGAAAATTTATGGCCAGCCCAACTTTGTCCCTACCATTTACTACTTAAAAATCTGTTTGCCAAAAATAAGATTCTTCCCCCTTCTTAAGTGGTCAAACTGTTTTCACAATAAGTTGATTGCCCCCCCCAGAATAGAATCAAAATCAAAATATGCCTCATTAGAATTGCTCACACTGTACTAATTAATTTCTCTTATTGTATGGTAAGAGGAAGTATTGCGGTCATGCCAGACTTCCGAAAATCAGTTTTCACCGGAAATACATATTCTGGGGGCCCCTGAATTAGAAAAAAAAATGTTTTTGGCGAAGGTCTGTGTATGTATGTGGGTGTGTGGGTGTGTGTGTGTGTGTGTATGGGAATAGCACAGCATACCGCATTACTGAATGTTTTTTCACTTTTTTGCGATCTTTTCAAAAATGGCTCCAACGATTTTCCTGAAACTTGATACATCAACTTCACATAAAAAGATCTACAACTTTTATTGGTAACATTGTCCTCATTTAAGGAAGCTTTTGATGAAGAGGTGGGGCTATGTTTACTTATAAAGTGCGATTTCAACTTATTACATAATTCTAATGTATAAATAATATTAATTAGAATTAAATATGTGGCCAAAATTCCGAGTTTGAAGAAAATCGGAAGTGCGTTTGAAAGCCTGAACAGTTTTTTCCTTGTTTTTCACCACAAAAACACCGAGGGATTTTTTTTAAATTTGGAGCACCAACTATGAATAGAGAGGAGGCTTATCACGTTTGGTTGAACGTTTTTTCGGAGAAACTTCGTATAATGACGTTTTGATTGGGGTAGAGTGTACGGTTTCCTCAAAAATGTCATTTTATTAAGTTTAGTTACTCCAATTAATTTTATGTTTACATAAAGTAGTTTTAAATCCATCCAATTAAATTTTTATTTTATGATTTAAATCTACATTTCCACATTGTATTTCTTTTTCTAACCAATAATTAGATTTATACAATGTCACTAGATTTATAGATGTCACTAGAACTCTAATATAATGTAACGCTTCTGCTTTCTATAATTTAATTGCACTAATAATTAAATCGATTTTTGTTTATATTGTTGCGAGAAACTAGATTTTGATTGAATTAGCTGATGCATAGATTTCAATCTTTGAAGTACTCTTTCAATACTTTGTGGACAGCGCCGCATACATATGATTAATATATTGTATAGCTAAAAACTCCAGGTCTTAGAAAAGTTTTTTAACTAAATATTATGAATTCCTTGGAGAAATTTTTTTGGGTGTTTAACATCAATTTTATTTTGTTCCATTAGTATAAACGGCCAAATACAAAATGGCGGAACATGCATTTCTGCCTAATTCTCTTTTGCTTTCTTTGTCAATATTGGAATGAAAATGCTAAATTTTTTACTTTTTAAATCACTTTAATTATAATAATACAGTAAGTATGTTAGAAATAACTTGATTTTTTAATCTTTTTATCAACAAAAAAAAATATTGCAAATTTGATCATTTATAAAATACTTACGAAGGAAAATTAATAAAAAAAAAATTCTAAACTAGATTTTTCATAGAAATAATTAGCTATAAATAATTAGCCAATCATAGTGTAGAAGTGAAATGTAAATGTGGGCGTGGTCCACATAATAATTCTAAATTTCTGATTGGCCTAATATACACCCCACATTTGACACCTTCACTTCTACAATGTGATTGGCTACTTATTTATAACTACTTATTTCTAAGAAAAATGTAGTTTAGAATTTTTTTTCTAATTTTCCCTCGTAGGTATTTTATAAATGATCAAAATATGCAATATTTTTTTTTTATATAGTTATTTCTAACATATTTACTGTATTATTATAATTAATGTGAGTTATAAAAGAAAAAAATCAGCATTTTCATTCCTTTGTTGACAAAAAAACCTAAAGGGAATCAATTTTCTAAATTGCGTTATCACCGGAAATACATGTTTAGAGGTCACCTGAACAAGATAAAATTGATTTTAGCAAATGATCTATTTATGTGTGGCGCAGAATGCTCAAATTTGGTATTTCGTTTAGGTAGTACCACCAAATCTGACTCGAAGGTTTCGGGCAAACAACGACTTATCTACGTTTTTTTTTCTTCTTCAGTTTTTCGTGATTTTCTCGAAAACAGATCCAACGATTTTCTCTTATACTAATTACATAAATGAATCCCTAAAAACATTTATTCGAAACATTTCCCTTGAAAACTGATTTATTGAATAGCTCTGGAGTACCACTTCAATACGATGTGTGATTCTAACACCTTCATAATATTAATATGCTTTAGAATTATTGGTAGAATCCCAAAATTGAATAAAATCGGCTATAACAGGAAGTGCGACTTTACAGAATTGGTTTTTGAATTTTTTGTTGGAATTTTTACGAAATTAACTACGAATTTCTTTAAACTTGGAATGCTCACTTCATAGAATGGTGTTCGTTCAGTGTAATTGGTGTACTCTTCTAGACTACAATGAAATCACTTTTACTACCAGCCTGGTTTCCAGGTTCTTTTCCCCACCCGGCCGCAATATTTATGTTAGGACTTGGCGTAAAACTTAAAGTGTAAAAATATTATTTTATAAATATATAAACACACGATTTTATATTAGCGCCAGAAAGAGAAAGTCGTGTGCGCTTTCACACAGATCTTTTTTTGTGATTTTCCCCAAAACATTCCAAAATTTTCCTTAAACTTTGTCTAAGAACAAAAATGAACCTATAATTTTTATTGAAAAAATCTTCTCGGCAAAATTAGATTTTAGGTTGAATGTGAGAGGGATGATTAGAATTACACTTTCCTCTTTAGTGTCAAGCCTACCTACCATCTGGGGATAGTTAATGGAACTAAACATTAACAAAAAAATCGCTGCTTTTTGTTTGTTTTAAATTTGTCAATGAGAACTTTAAGTATTGCAATCAGATAAAGTAGAGTAAATATTTCACAATGGTTTTTTTTTCTTCTTCACCAAAGTACTTCAGAACTTCCGGTGAAAACACAATTTGTCACAGTCTAATACTTCCTATTACATCAGCAGTAAGAGAAAGTAACAAATTTGATCAACTTGTGCCGGAAGTTGATGTTGAAAAATGTTCATAATTATGTGCCTAGTTAAAAAAAAAAATAAGAAACGAATTATAACGTAGATTGGGAAATTTAGTTTATTGGTAAAATTATTAAAATTTATTGATTTTCTTAATTAAAAATTATATATACACAATATATGGTATACAATTTTTTTAATACCAATAACAAGCAACTGATATACCAAAAATAATAAATGATTATTTATTTAGATGTTAAATCGATTATTTTATAATCAGCAAGTCTATGGTGGTAATAATAATCATAAGCAACCTTAAATGCTTGTTTTATAATTTTAATTAATACGCATTTTATGATAAATAAAAACTTACTTGTTGAGGAAACAACAAACAAATTACCAGGGGCAGGTGTTGAAGTAGTGGTTATGAGCATGGACTGTAAACTGGGAGGTTCCCAGTTCGAGCCTTGCTGCGTATAATTAATAAATTTTATATTCGTTTAAAAAAAAAGCGAATGGTAAATTCCGCCGCCGTCCCGACACCTAGTTTGGTCGTTGGACGTATGCAATCATAGTAACCAAAAAATGCATCAACTAAACAACAATCCAACAAGTAAACTTGTATTCAAAATAAAAGTTTGTGTGTGGACATGCGAGTGTCAGATTGTGAATGTTTCGAGAGCATATGTGTGTGAGGATCAGATGTCAGATTGCATGATTATATAATTTAATTGTTTTGAAATATATTTATTAATTACTATCTTACGATAGTTTACTTTATGTTTTTATTATTTTTTTTTTCTGGCGCATCGTTGGTCATTAACGCCTTTTATTACTTTCTCTTATTTTTTTTTTATTAAGCATACAATAATTTGGCAACATAGTCCTTAATATGACAACAATTGACGCAGTTTTCGTGATTAAATATTGGTTCTATACATTTAAAATAAAATAATATAAATAATTCCAGTCGCTATGAAATTCGTGGGAATGAGGAGGCGGATCGACTGGCTCATGAAGGTGCAAAAAAAGAATCAGTCAGGAGGATGAAGGCACAAATAGCGAAGAGCTACTGCCATTAAGATTAAAGTGAAAATGAGGGAGGAAGCATCCGCAAGAGGAAAAGAAAATGGGAGCTTCTGACGACAAAGGAAGGACATATCTCCCCCCCTAAATTTGATGCGCCGAGAAACAGAGGTGCTTTCTAGGTTAATAACGGACCATGACTATCTTAAAAAAAGCACCTTAAAAAATAAGGGTAGTCGACTTGCCTTTATGCATGGTTATGTGACTTGGAGGAAATGGATGGCACAGCAATTACTGCAATCTCCAGCTCTCCATAACATTCAAAACAATACCCAGTAAGACAAGCTGTTTTATAAATATTGGGCAGCAAGACCCAGATGGCTTTTATACCAACGGTGGGCGTAGAATAAACAAACAAAAATAATTATCTAGTCCGCAAATTATGTAAATGTACTCCATAACATAATTACGTATCTTTATTTATTGATGTTTTCAGTTTTAAAGAACCAGTTCTAAAATGGAAAATTTCAGTTTTTAAATGGAAACAACCTTAGTCAGGTATAAACACCCCCTTTCCTACCCAGTTAAGTCATAACAAAACATTTTCCAAAACAGTATGTAAAATATTTTGCTCTGTGCAAGTCTGTGTTATCACACTGTTTATCAAGACATCCTGAGATGGGTGAACTCCCGAATCCGGTCGATGACCAAAAACTGAAGCAGGTTATCACGGAAAATATCCCTGATGTACATAGAAACTTAATTTAAAGTTAGAAATGATTTTTTTTTTTTAAATTTTGGGGCAGTATTTCTCTGTTTTTTCTGAAGCTTTATAAATGTAATGTTGGCAACAGGAAATAAATTAGATCTTTGAATAATGACATTTATTCTTAAATTTCTGAAATGTTTATTTTCCCTTACCTATAACAGAAAATATTTCGGCCCTCACCACCGGTGGCCGCTCCGCCATTCGGTGTCTGGCTGCCCAGTATATTTGCGACATCCTATCGTAATGTTCCATACTATTATGCCAATATCCTCGAGTGTAGAACATCTATCGAGGTGTTCCCGGTCAATTCTCCTAACTGCCAATACGTACATATACGTTCTCTGCGCAACTGAGTCTTTTCTAGGACAAATTTGTGGGGACTGGGCTATTCGTTTCTTAAAGGGATATCCATTGCCTACTCGCTGCTTGGTGCTTGTGACTCTCGATCCGAACACTCTTGTACAAAGCCCTAATGTATGCTTTAGTCGTATCCCATGGTAAGAGCAAAATTAGGCTGATCTGTTTAGAATCGTTCCTTTGCGAGATAGTCCGCTTCTTCGATTACCCTGGTATTCACTGGAGAACTAAATTTATACTACGTGAGAGTAACAGGTTGAGACCTCTACTACATCCAGACAACAACCAGAGAATCATAAGGTTCAGATGATGTGACGGATAGCCTAGCGGCTCGAGAAATAACCAATACTGCAATGCGTATCATTTCTGATTTGGAAAATTTCGATTGCTTGTTAAGACGGCGCTAACCTCTTCGTCAAAATTTGAAACAAACTTTCCAACAGATGCAGTAGCATGAAATTGGCAGCAATCCACTCCAGCTCTTGCACTTTTAACTGAACCAGAGTCAGACCCATCCGTATAGACGTGCACCCAAAGAGGTTCAGGGTACCGCCGTTCTATACTTTACAAAACCAAGACTCGGAGTTCCCAATGTAGTGTAGTTTCTTTATTTACTTCATGAATAAGTTCAATAGCGCACTTAAGTAAATTTATAGGCGCTCAAATGAACCTCCCCAAATCCTTGACGATTGCCTAGATCTAGATCTCTCTCTTCTGGCTGATATTTTCAGCTGTCGTTGAAATTGATTTGTGTTTTTAACCTTCTCTAGCTGGTTGTAGTGTGCCCAGTACCGACTCTTGCTTTTTTAAATATTTAATATCAACAGAATACGGCTGTTTCTCTTCGATCTTGCAGTGTTCCGGAGAAATTGATGTGTGTGGGGTGATATACGACTTCCCTTTAGTAGAGATCCACCTGCCATTTTCTATATTATACGATTCTACCATCTATAGAATGTTAATGAGAAGTTAATAAGTAACTAATAATAATTACTTGCCAAAATTTCTACGTTGAAAAAATTGATTGATCGGAAGTGCGAATTTCCTGAACTTTTTAGCCTTCAATTTCTTTGCAATTTTCTTGAAAATATCACAACGGGTTTCTTTAAACTTGGTATGTTGACTACTTATTTAATGAAACTAATCGTTTTTTGTGAAGTTTTGGAGAAATCAAGCTCCTCTTAAAAATGTCATTCATTACAATGTAGATTTCTTGGGAAATCGGTAAACAGGAAGTTAATTTAGTAAAAAGTAGTTATTTGAAGAAAATTTATTGTTTAGATCAGAGATGAGCCTCCGCTAATCTTTTTGGCTATCAGTAATAACCATTACTGGTCTCACAAACTATTTATGTTCACTTATCTCACATACATCACATACTTTTGTAAAGTGATTTTTTTTCTAAATTAACAAATAATATAAAGACAAAATTACGGCCAAATTTAATAGCTGCGAAATCCGTACTGAAAGTGGCGACTTGGTCAATACGGCCAAGACTGTCACAACATTGCTAGTAAACAAAAACCCAAGGACCTTTAATTTAAAATACACCTATATTATAATTATAATATTACAATACTGATAGTAAAAGTTAATAACATAATATTGATCAGTTATAGCGAAGGGATTTGCCCGCAAGGGGTATCTGTTGCATGCAGTTACTTGGGGAATAGCGACCCCACGGGTTACCACAGCTCAGTTCTCCATGCACTTCATCAAGAACAGTACACAATACATTTGAACTACATACACTCTACTTTTTACAGACAAGGACAAACAAAGTACACAAACTAGGGTCTCCGTCCCTAGTTAATTGGCGAAAGCCAAGGGAGAAGGAAGGGATCAGCTCCGCTGGACTAGCAACGCGGAGATCCCGGGTTCAAATCCAACATGCTGCCCTTAGATTTTTTTTCTTCCTAGGAGCCTCTACAACTCACTGTCCAATGATGAGCAGTGTTGTCTGTATCGAAAGCACACTGTCCGGAGGTCGGCAGTGCACTGAGAAGACTCCGGTCGCCAATGACCATAGATGTAGATGCCCCTTAAATTAAAAAACAAAATCAGTTTGTAGTGAAAACTTGTTATTTTTTCAAAATAATTGACTTTTTCTTTCGAAATGAAAGTTAAAAATTTTCCCCACCATGTAAAAGGCGCGAATTTGTATTTTAATCAAAATTTTGGGTGCAACGAAAAGTTTGTGTACACACCCGTGGTCTATAGGAAGTGCACTAAGTGAGAATAGTTTCATAAGATTTTCTTTTTTTTGACGCGACTTTTCTTTCTTTTTTTGGTGTGAAACATTCACACGAATGTTTAATCTGACTGCAATTCCAATTAATAAATTTTCTTTATATTTACTATGTTCATCAAATATTTAGTTAGGCTTGTCATTACTTGAAAATCTGGTGGGGATCATATCTTATCTTATCTTTTTATTTATCTTAACATGACGTCACTGTTTAGCAACAACTTATAAAGCATCTAACATAGCAGTTTAAATTTAAGCCTAACTCGCTTATTTCACACAAACATCAGTTCTAGAAAAATGGTTCTAATAAAAGTGACAGGGATGTATGAATGTAGATAGTGTGTAAAATTTAAAGAAAATCGTTGTAGTCATTCTTGAGAAAATCGCGAAAAACAAAATAGAAATTGAATAAACTCGCAGTTTACCGCCGATAACCTTGTCAGATGCGGTGGTTTGAAAGCTTCCTGTAATTTCTTTCGTTTCACAATTATATCGTTCAAATACTGTGGGTACACATGTGCGCATAAGTTGTTAACAGTTTATCTTATATTAAGTAAAAATAAGTAAATTTTTTTTAATCTTTTTTAAGGCGGCTCTACCCTGCCTATGATTGTTCAGAAATACAAAATTTTAGAAAATTCTTAGTCCACCCTTAAATTATAGGAATATTTGCCCCACCCTTATCATCAATAATAACTCCTCCCCCCAAAAAATATGGTTTACTATATTCAATGTTCTGTTGACAGAAGTTCTCCTCAACTTACCACTCTAGGAATAGATAATGACCGAGGGAATAGTGAAAAGTGAGTAAAACACACATTAGTTTTTTTTTTTAAATATTATAAATTAATAAATTAATAGTGAAAATTAGGTTTTTGTTTTTTTTCTGGCAAAGATAAATTTAAATGACATTTTAATAAATAAGTAATTTAGAAATCTGACAGAAAATATTTAAGGCAAACAATTTAAAATGATGAATCAGAAAATTGAAAATTTTAGCTTATAAAAACACGTGTTCTCCAAAAATACGAACGTTACAGAAATGATTATCCCTCTCTTTCTAAAGTTAAAAGGAAGTAAAGTGATCGTGGGAACATTTTCAAAAATTGAATTTCCTCCGAACATTTCTACGCATGTTTGTGTTCTGTGTGTTTTTTTCATACGTGCGGAGAAAGTTACAGAGAACAGTAGCAAACAAAATCTCAGGTACCTCAAATATAGTATTCCGTTCAGGTATCCCCAACTAATGGGGTTGCTAAAGAAAGTTTCGGGCAAAATCGACTTTACTAAATTGTTTATTTTTAATAAGTTTTTAAAAATTACTAAGATTACTACTTTTATAAAGATTTATTACTTTTATTTGAAACATTTTTCCGAGACAGTCAATTTTAGGAGCTTCTCTAATTTGCTTCAACGTTAGATATCCTTACTTCTAAACTATTGTACTCCAAATCCTCCATTTTTTAGTTCCTTGGATGGAAAGAATCCGATGGTAACAAGCAAAACAAAGTATTTCCAGTAAAAAGAAAAATTATCAGTAAGAAATTGCGTAATGCACAATATTGCGAATTTCTCTTATTACTTATAAGTGGAAGAATTGCGGTCGCGTCAAATTCGCACCAGAAACACATGCTTTCAGTTCCCTTGAATAAGAAAAAATTTCGTTCACCGTAAGATTTCGCCCGCATTTTTATCTTTATATTTCAATCGCATCTGGCTCTATAGTTCGGATCCAAATCCGACTGCCGGAAGTACGGATTTCTTTGTGTTGATCGATGTTTCGGCTTCATTCGCAACCAGTTTTAGTCTTATTTAAACCATCATCAGGCTCGTCTGGTCTTCACCAAAATATTTACAGAAACTGTTTACAATATTGTTATATTCCATACAATTCTAATATTATTATTATTATTAGTAAATTATTCTACAAGTTAGTTACGTGCATTTTGGAGTATATTTGAGGCAACTTTTTTTATAATATTTAGGTTATAATTGCACAATGTTTATAACCTGCCTAATGGTTATCTTGCAATAGGGTTACCTCTCTCTGTCTCTCTCTCTCTTTACGTAAGGGCATTTTAAAATGGATTGAAATTCAAAATTGACAATTTGATTCAATAGTAATCTACTAATATTTATTTAATGTTTTATTTCAAATTCTTCCGATCAGTCTATCTTATGGCCTTTTTCACAATATAGAAGAGCTCTGGGTTTTTATGGGGTCCAAAATCTCGGTTGAACTTTACTATGTGGTCTTTGAATTCGGAATCAGTATTTCTACTTTATGTATGTTCTTTTAATTTCGTTTTGAAATTTCTACCACATTAGCCAGTTTAGCAATTATTACAACTAATTATATATATATTCAGCATTTTTGCTAGTTATCTATCCAATCTTGATTGTTTGCGAGTAGATTAAAAGTGGAGGAACTGTTTTTATATATTACATTTAATGCATCTTCTTTTTTTGGGGAGTTCAATTTGTGAGACATTGTGCCTAAATACGATAAGCCGGGGAATTAGTGATGGTTTTTAATTCTGTTGAACTGGTTGATATTTATATAAAATATCTACACAGTGGATTTATTATAACCCCATTGATCTTAGCTGGATACTTTATTAGATTGAGAGTTCCTTATCAAATTCTTCTTTATTTAAGAGAACTCTTATTGCTTTATCTATAAGCTAAACAAATCCCGCCATTGTTTGGTCCCTTGGATGGAAAGAATCCGATAATATTAAGTTTTTGGTAGTTTTTCTGGATTTGTCGAACTTGATTTTTAGAAATTAGAAGGGGATATACAGTGGATCGCATCTTCACCGTGCTGGTCGATAACATTATAGTGAACTTTTATTTTTTTCACTCCTATTAAGAGGAAGTCAAGTCGATCGTGTCAAATTTTCGAAATTGAGTTTTCACCCTTGATGAATTCCGTTTAAATATCGCCTCTGACACGGAGGTTTCGGGAAGTGCGATTTTATTAAATTAGTTTGTTTTTTTTGCTTTAAACTTTATTCTTCGGCTTTCTTTTTATAATCTTTTCTCTCGATTACCATCGTACAGAATATTCAATGACACAAATTTATCTCCTTTTTTGAAATCATACGATATTTTTTTTTTAATTTTAGTCTCTTAAGAATAATAGTTTTAATCATTACATATGTATCCAATTACAACAAAAAAACTTACATAACCTTGATATTTATCAGATACGGACTGGTGGATAGTCAAATCAATGTATCTCAATACCAAGCGCATTGCGTTCACATAATAATCATAGGGAAGGTAAAGTAGCCCACAGTATACTGTAAAGAGGTCACTAGCCCTTATGTCTTGTTTAGCCATAAATCAGAACATACTAACTGGAATATATATGTGTCCTCTTTGTCAATATCATATAGAACTGCTGTCAGTGTGCTTCTTTATTGAACTGTTTGTACATATTTATATGGTGGATAGGCCTTCAGAGGAACTGTTGAAAATGTATGTTTTGAGAATGTGTATAAACGGTTTATTATATTTGTGTGTGTGTGTATGTGAAAAGGAAATATAGTATGTATACTGTTGGTAAATACATAGAACGGTGTATATACTTTCTATACACTAATAACAATATTCCTCAATATATTCGGATTTTATTTGTTAAGAAATGTCTGGTTTCTAAAGGGAAAAGAATATATGTATATATTACCCATAATCCATTATTATATAGGACCACCACCAAATAATAATGTTTGAAATTTCTGGTTATTATTGCTCATACATTTTTTTCTAAATTGGTTAATTTTATTTATTCATTTTTAATTAATAAATATAAAGGCTATTTTATTTTTTTAATTAAAAGATTATTAATTTTTATTTTCAATCAGCTTATGAAGAGATCGTTAACAGGTTATTTTGTTAGGTTAAAGAAAATCTGATATCAATGGCGACTGGGCTGTTGCACATACAAAATATTAAATCTAATTCATTTTTTTTCCCCAAACAATAACCGATTTATTAGTAAATAAATTTGCAAATTTATTAAAACATCTTCTTTATTAAAAATATTGTTTGAAAATAAAATCCATTATACAATTTTTGCATTAACTAAATTTTTCAATAACCTTTATCCCTAATTAGGTAAACTTTATTTATAGCAATGCTGGATTATTTTACAGTGCTGGAGTCATTTATGTTGTTCCAAGTGAAAACGAATATCGACGAGTCTAGCACGTAATTCGCCGAACGTGGTAATTCAGAAATTGCATTTTACTTTCTCATACTATTGCTTTATTCTTTTTCCACTGAGATCAAAAGTGGTCTATACCAGGGGTGAGACCACTCCTTTCAGATCTCTGAAGAACCTCAGATCTGGGAAGGTCCTAGGGAGAGTATATCTTCCTTCAACACCCCCTGGTAACTACCTAAGCTTCCAAATCTTTTCTGGACGATAGCATCGCACTCGGTTAGGAGATATATTGGGAGTCTCTTCCATCTCCCCACAGAATCTATCGGTGCTATTGTGATCTAAGCCCAGTTTCTGCAGGTGCCCCCTGAGTCTACAATGTCCCTTGAGGAAACCCCTCAGCATATGAAGCTATTTTTACATAGGCTGGTGCGTCGCTTCAGATCTTTTCTGATTATAACCGCCCAGGCAGGTCGCTTCCTACTTTGAGAGGTAGAATTGCGATCGGGTCAAATTTTGGATATCGAGTTTTCACTCGAGAAATACATGATTTTAAGGTCTCCTGAGTCCGACGGGGTTCCCTGAGTTAGAAATGTGTGTGTGTGGTCAGTTCAATTCAAAAATGGAAAATCGTAGATAGTTCAAATTTCTTTCGTCTATGCTCTTACTAGGGGTCCTGATAATAAGGTTTCGACCGAAATCGGTCAACCGGAAGTAACACTTTATTGAATGGATTTTTTCCGATTTTCACGAAATCGTCTTAACGATTTTCTTTAAAATTCCTATATTAACCATATATAACAAGAGCTACAATATTTTTCCGAGAAAATTCATGCAAGAGG
Organism: Triatoma infestans; assembly: GCA_011037195.1. Lineage (NCBI taxonomy): Eukaryota > Metazoa > Arthropoda > Insecta > Hemiptera > Reduviidae > Triatoma > Triatoma infestans. The sequence goes on from JAAEAF010000008.1 coordinate 696,964, forward strand.
AGTTTTTGGTGGGGTTATATTTTCCTCTAAAATGTTGTTTCAGTTTATTATCCGTTTTTGTCGTCCATATAATATTAATTACAACGAAATGTGATGCCAAAAATCCGAGCTAGAAAAAAAGTTGGTTTCGTAGAAGTGCAATATTACTGGTCTTTTTTTTTCAGATTTCTGCAAATTTCTGCATTAAAACATCGATGGGTTTCATTAAACTGGCTTTACTATCTATAAATACAGAGAACAATCACTTTTGTTTGACTTTATCCGAGAAAATTTATTTACCAAGTTTTTTGGTGGAGAGGGAGGTTATGCTTTCCTCCAAGAAGTCGTTGTAGTTTAGATTCTCCCATTTATGTAATTTGAAGGCAACAAGTTTGAAGAGATTAGCCAATTATAACTAAGTAAATTGCAGCAAGAGAAAGAGTTTGAACTGAAACATTTTGAGACAAAATTGATTTTAGAGGGATTCAATAGAAACTGCGAAGTAGAAGTTTGAAAAATAAGACACGTAATTGCACAACAAATTTTGTTTTGTAAATTTGCAATATTGTTTAAAGTTTGAAAAGGTTAAAAATCTTAATGTGTAATTAATATATTAAAATAAGATTTTAACAGTTAAAAATAAATAATTTGTTAATGGAAACGTTAAAAAAAAATTATTAGCAGAGCGTGGTTTCGATCCACGGACCTCTGGGTTATGGGCCCAGCACGCTTCCACTGCGCCACTCTGCTACGGTTGACCGCAGCTTCTTGTAGCCTGTGTTGTGTTTGTTGACTCTCTTACAAGATCGTTATTTGTTGTGACTAATTTATTCGTACTTTATTAATATCCTCCTCCGAAGAAAATGCCTGTATTAAATTATTTTTTTATTTAATGAAGTTGATAGTTTTAATTAGGATTGTATCGATGTATGGTTTACGAGCTCGTATTTTTAGTGCTGTAAAAGAAAAGTATTTTGATCGTTGCAAATTTTCAGGGCGTGGAAATTAATACAGGAAATACATGTTTTAAGGTCCACTGAGCTCGAGAAAGAAAATAGTTTTCAGCAAATGATTGCTGCATATTGCATGTTCGTATGGTTGTGAACAAAACGTTTTAACAAACGAAAAATCGTAAGAAACTCAAACGTTGATATACCATTAAAGATACTATTATAACATCTGATTTTAAGGTTGTGGGCAAGATCCATAACCAGAAGAGCGACTTAGTGATTTTTTTTTTTTGTTCACTTTTTCTTACTCATACTCTATTCGAAATTGAGTTTTTTCAACCCGGAAATACGTGTTTTGAGGTGCTCTCAATATGAAAAACAATGTTTTCAGCTCGCCTTCTCACTCTCTCTCTTTCTCTAAACATGCGGGAAGGGGGTGAATAAAATATTTCAATAACGAAAAATCGCAGGAAGCTCAAACTTTGTACACTGAACACGAATAATTCAGACAAAACTAATCAGCCGGAAGTTTATTGAATGGAATTTTTTAACGGTTCCAACGATTTTCCTTAAAGTTTGCATACAATCTCCACATATAAATTCTATATCACTTGTATTTGAAACATTTTCCAGAGAATATTGTTTTTTTTTTTTGGGGGGGGGGGGATTTTCTCGGGATAAGTATAGCGTTTTACGATGCTAGAATTCCAAACTTTAAGAAAATTGTTGTGGTGGTTGGTTTTGCAGAGCTGGAAAGCATCAGAGGCGTTTTCCGTGATAGCCTGCTTAATTTTGTGGTCATGGACCGTTTCGGGCGGTTTTCGGCCCACACCCCACGTGTTGTTTCCATTTTAAGAAAAATTTGCCCCTTTAATAACCCAAACACCTTTTCCTACTCAGGTACTATATCACCATACCCCTCTTGACGTAGTTTAAGAGTTTAGTTTTTAAATACAATTAAAAAGACCAGTCAGTGTATAAACTGAATTTGCTCTGTGCAAGTCAGTGTTATCACAAAGTCTGACAAACGCATCCTGAAGATGGACGAACGCCCGAACCGGTCGAGACCACAAAATGAAGCAGGCTGCCACGGAAAATGCCTCTGATTAAAGAAAATTGGTTAACAGAAACCGAAAGTGCGATTTAACAGAATAGGTTTTTGAGTTTTCTTTTGGAATTTTCTTGTAAAAACCTTTTATTTGGTTTTTCTAGAAATTCTAGGAATGCTCTGAGGAATGAGTGTGTGGTGGCTTTTTTCTGGACTCCCTTTTATAATGGTTGTATAAAGTGAGCTAAGAGAAAGTCGTTTGAGCATTGCATATCAGATTTCCAAAGACTGTCATGATTTCCCGCATAGCGTGGGCTAACTTTTTCTCATGCATTTTTTCTTCCCCACTGGTAACTGCACTATCACTTCTTCTTTTACCCCTCCCACGCTATCCATGGTACTCTTCCCGATATAACGCTTATGTATAATAGTAAAAGGACATCCATATGTCCACTATATAGACTGTCTCTTCCTATTGTATTACTGGGAATATACTATGTTGTGCGCAGTACAATAGAGTTTTTTTTTTGGAGAACAATAGAAAACTGTCGTGGGGAAAGTATATAGAGTGGCCAGCAAGTTCTCTGCCAGCTCTCATGGGCTATTTCTTCTTAGTCTAAAGAAGAAGAAGAAGAAGCAGCAGAAGAAGAAAGAAAAACAACTCTCTTTGACCAGTTATGAGATCATCTTCAGAAGGGAGTGGGAATATAACAACAATACTTTAACAAAAGATGTTTTCAGTATTACACACTTACACTTGCATCAGAAGGCAATCATAACACCAGCCAGCCAATTGAACTGTTCTTTCTCTCTTCTATGGTGATAGACCTTTTATTTTTTTTTAATACTAGAGAGACATGCAGAGACAGACATCTATTAATAGTTTTAGAATCATTTCATTTTTATTTTGCTATTCAGTGAAACACGACATACAATACTTTCGTTTCCAAGGATACTGTTTTCTTTCCAGTGAAAGATCATAATGAAACAGCTGTAATTATTAATAAAAACCATGTATTCATATAAATATAGGTTGTAGGTGGATTAAAGTTATTGGTAGGGAAGGGAACAGCTGAGTGGTTAGCATATTGGACTCCCATGCGGAAGTCCAGGGTTTAAGTCCAGCTGTGCTATCCTTACAGTTTTTCTTCCTAGGAGCTTCTACAGCTCACTGTCCGGTGATGGACAGCTGTTTCCATCGAGAGAACACTGTCCGGAGGCCGGCACTGTCCGGAGTCCGGCATTATGGCCAATGACCATAGATGTTGACGCGCCTTAAGTTAAAAAAAAAGCAAAAACTTATTGGTTTTTAGGAAATAAGGTTATCTGAATGTGCTTACATTATAGAACACCAGACAGCGCTTCGTAAGCACTCACAATTCACCATACATTGTTGTGGTGGTTGGTTCCGGATAGCTGGAAAGCATCAGAGACATTTTCCGTGATTTTCCTGCTTCATTTTATGGTCATCGACCAGTTTCAGGCGTTCGCCCATCTTCAGGATGCGTTTGTCAGACACAGATGTCAGATAACACAGAATTACACAGAGCAAATTCAGTTTACACACTTTTTCATTGTTATATAAAAGCCAACATTTATGAGTGTGTAAACTGAATTTACTCTGTGCAAAGTCAGTGTTATCACACTGTCTGACAAACGCATCCTGAAGATGGGCGAGCGCCCGAAACCGGTCGATGACCACAAAATGAAGCAGGCTATCACGGAAAATGTCTCCGAAAATTCACAATACAATCAATATTCCTAGAAAAATGTTTTAAATAAAAGTGATAAGTTTATATATGTGGCTATAGTTTTCCAAATATAATAAAAATCTTCGAAATCAAGTTCGATTTTCATCGATTTTATTACGAATTTCGATCGATTTTCTTTAAATTCGTAATTTTAGCAGTGTATTTACTTTGGAATAATTCTCCCACTTGCTAAAGGATTTACAGGGTTTTTTTTAATAAGAGAAAGAACTATTGCGATCGTATCAAATTTTCAAAATTGAGTATTTCACCGGAAATACATGTTTTGAGGTCTCCTGAGTTTGAAAAAAATATTTTTAAGCGAATGGTTTGTGTGTGTGTTTTAACAGAGTATCTCAAAACTAAAAAATCGCAGGAAGCTCAAACTGTTCGGTATTCCGTTTAGATATTAATAGACCGCATTTGACACGGACGTTTCGTGCCACGTAAAATCCATCAATAAGAAGTGCGATTTTTACTGAATGACTTTTTTTTCGCAATTTTCTTTAAACTTTATTTACTATCTACACACATATATACCGATCCCTTTTTATTTGAAACATTTTCCCGGAAAAATTTATTTATATTTGGGGGGGAGGTATCTGTGGGAAGAGTAGCGTTACACTTTTCTATAAAATACAAAGTATGGTTTTTCCCCAACCTACATAGGAAGCATTCATAGAATGCCATCTTTGAAAAAGATAAGTTAACCGCAAGTGCGACTTTGCTGAATAGGTTTTTGAACCTGTTTTTTTTTATAATTTTCTCGAAAATGGCTACAACTATTAACTTGGAACGCTATGCCCAGAAAAAAAAATCGTCTCGCTTTTATTTGTAACATTTTTCCCCCCAAAAAAATAATTTTAGCGGAATTTTTTATGAGACTACCTGATAGTTTAAATTAAAGCTACACAAGGTTGATTTTTTGGCAGAGGGCGTTCCATAGACGGCTGCTCTCGAATAACCCCATGCATTATATTTTTAGCCATCGTGAGCAATGTTTGTAAATGTTGCAGTAATTAAATTGTATTAATGGAGTAAAAGAATAATCATGTGAGTGTTTCGCATGAGATTTTTTTTTTTTTACTTTCTCTTCCTGTTACAAAACAAAACAGGAAATAGGTGTAGCCAATCGTGTCAAATTTTCAAAATTGGATTTTTGAAGAAAAATAACGTAGTAAGTGTTCTGTATGTAAATAGATGTGTCAAACAAAATATCACAAATACCAAAAAAACAATCACAGGAAACTCAAATTTAAGACACCACCAAAATCTAGATACCAACGGCGCAAAATTCCACAAACCGGAAGTGTGACTGTTCCGATTTTATGCGCTATTTTAGTAACCGGATTCGATGTTTTTTTTTTTTTTACCATCTACTAATATATTATTTAAGTTACATTTAAAGTACTGATAGAAAGTTTGAAGAAAATCAGTTACCGGAAGCTACTATATGTTTTTTTTTCAATTTTCTCGAAAGCTGCTCATACTAGTTCCTTTAAATTTGGAATATTAACAGCACAGTTACAAATTTATCAACTCCATACACTTCGTCAGAACAGTCTGTGGCTAGAGAATATTTTTCGGGAAAAACTGATTTTTAAGGGATTCTTTGACGTTAGATTAAAGCCACTGTGGAATGTAAATCACAGTGAACCTACCTATATATGGTCAGAACCAATATCTATAGCCCCATCACTATATGTTTTCGTTTGGGGCAAAACCAAATATGCAAACCTTTGACGCAACAGTCCTACAAAGGGCCAAGACATACCAGACAGACGGTGATTTGTTAGGGACATTTTGTGCAAATTCCAACTTCGAAGAAGATTTGTCAATTTTATGATTGTGAGGAGGACTGCTGTAGGAGAGAGTCGCGTGAGTGTTTTCTGTACTTAAATGAGGTGTGCAAGTGAAGGGAACACCTATTCACCTAATGATCTACTAGTTAGTATGAATCCTTTGACTGGAATAGGAGGTTGCCTATGGAAGAACTTAGGCTCCCCCCCCCCCCACTTTAGGGTTATCATCCAGTTTTGCACAGAAATGATGAATCTTGGGTGTATCAGGTCCAGGATTTGATTTTGAGCAAGCTTACAAGTCATGATCCAGAAAGTATCCCATCTTGACGAATCTAAACTCGAACCTGGATTGTTTTCTTTCCTCCCTCACATTCCCGGGTCCAATTTCTATCTACAATTTTATGAATACAGATTTTAAAATGCATTCAAATGATCAAATTATTTTTGCAGGTTAATTAAAGAAGGCTTGTGCGATCGTGGTAACGCTCCTTCTGTTAGCGCCATCTCCAGGCTACTTAGAGGAAATGATTCTGATGATCCTGACAAGAAATTACACGATGGTAAGTTTGAGAATTCATTTTTTTATTTTTATATATATTTTTTTTACATTCTCATACAGCTTGCTGCAGGAAATATTCCAATCGTGTCAAATTTTCGATATCGAGTTTTTACCGGAAATACATGTTTCAAAGTCCCCTGAGTCAGAAAGTTTTTAAAAAATGTTTTGTGTGTATGTGAACACTATGTTTAGCTCAAACATGAAAAGCCATAGAAAGTTCATTTGACATACGATAGGAATTATCTGTCGAAATTCCTCAGCCGGAAGTACCCTTAACTGAATGAATTATTCACTGTTTAGCTCCAAAGATTATCTTTAAATTAAGCCTTATCTTCATCTATATAAGGGCTATAATTTTTATTTGAAACATTTCAACGGCAATATTCATTTAAGGAAGCTTTTGGAAGAGGGGGACTTTATGTTTTCTTATAAAGTGCTCTTTTAGTTGATTATACAATTCTATCATCTAAACAGTATTAACTAGAAATAAATAAGTTGCCAAAATTCTGAGTTTGAAGAAAATCGGTTCAAGGGAAGTGTGTTTTTACTCTGCCCGCAAGGGGTATCTGTTGCATGCAGTTACTTGGGGTATAGCGATCCCACGGGTTACCACAGCTCAATACTCCATGCACTTCGTCAGAACAGTACACAATACACTTAAACTATATACACTTTATAGACAAGGACAAACACAGTACGCAAACTAGGATCTCCGTCCCTGTTAAGTGGAGTAAGTCAATGGAGAAGTAAGGGATAGCTCAGTACTAGCGAGCTGGACTACCAATGCGGAGATCCCAGGTTCGAACCCAGCTTGTTGCTCTTAGATTTTCTCTTCCTAGGAGCCTCTACAGCTCAATTTACGGTGATGGGCAGTGTTGTCTGTAGCTAGAGAACTCTGCTCGGAGGCCCGCAGTGCACTGAGAAGGCTCCGGAGGGGGGCAGAATAGATCTTTCAGGTGGCAGTGCAATAAACCCTATTAAAAAAAAAAAGTTTTCCTTAACAGTTACTTTTTTCAGTTTTCAGCGGTTGTCTCAATAAAAAAAACGACAAATTTCATTAAATTGGTAACGAGTACGAATTTTGAATACAAGGACACGTAACTTTTGTTTAAAACTTTTATCCAAGAAAATTCAAAAATCAGGTTTCCGAGAGGAAGGGCCTTTCAGTTAGATTTAAATATTGTTAATTCCAGTAAGAGAAGGTCGTGTGAGTGTTTCGCAGCAGATTTTTTTTTTAATAGAAAATAAGCCGCAGAACAAAAACCACACCTACGTTTGGCACAAGAGAAATAGTTTCAGAAAAAAATTAAAATATACAAAAAAAATATGGAAAATGTGTTTGAAGTGGTGTGCAGGCGCTCACATATGTGTCGCTAGTGTTGCTTTTAGTTTTTTTATCTGCCTCCCCATTGAGCACGCTGCCACCAGTATTTTTAGGATACTCGGCGTTTTCCGGCTTTAACAGCAGAGTCCCTCCTCCCCTTCCCCACCATGGCTATTATTTTTATAAAAACTAACACCCTTGTAAAAACATTTCCGGGCACAATAAGGGAATGTTTGAGGGTTGAAGCCGATGCCGCCGCAAACAGTTAATGATACAAGAAGCCGACAATACAACCGCGACGAAATGTGCTCTTCCATTTTTAAATAACCCTTAAGAAAATATACTTCATTTTTTTATTTTCAACTTCTGCAGTTAACTTCCATTAAAATAATATTTATCCTAATTGCTATTTATTCCAAACTGATGAAAGAAATCACTGTTTGCTTTAGATGACAACGCCGTATTGTTTCTGGAGGGTATAGACCTTCGCTAATCATTTCGTAGAATGCAAATTTTTTTCAAAGTTGAGATTTTTACTATTTAGTTCGTTGACTTCAATCAGGTGAAGTGTAACAGTAAATTTGTCCGAAAAAGGACATTTTTTTGGAAGAAAAATCGTTTAAGTCATCCACGAGAAACTCGACTTAATGGCTGCAGCTTTAAGGATCCCCCACAGCGACGCGAAACATTCGCTGCCGCGGCGGACACGGCACCGCAGCGGAACAATAGTCATGGCGGCCTATGCATGTATTCACACTAAGTGAGGCGGATTCCGCAACTATGGCGGCAGTACAGCGTCGTTCCGCTCCAACGCTGCATGCAGAGTTTTTTCCGCTGCCACTATTGTTCCGCCGCTTGGAATTGTTAAAAAAATGGTGTTTTCCATTTACGAAGTTCTAATTACGTGTTCTATTACGAAGTTCATTAATTTCATGAATCCATTTCCTTTTCTTTTTACTTCTGAAATAAAAAAATGGTATTATTATTATTATAAAAATGTCTGTATATCCACTTACCTGTTTTTTACACTTTCAGCAAGTGCCAATAATAATAGAGCTTCTTCTTCATCAGAATCAGACGAAGACATTGTAATACGTTAACGATAAATATTTAAAAAAAATAAATTTTGGTAGAATGTTCAAAGACTCACCAAGGAAATCCAATATTCGCTACCGCGTCGGTGTGGGCAAACTTGTTTCGCTGCCGCGACGCCAGGAAATTTTCCGCCACGGAAAGTTCGCATCCGCAGCGACAGCGAATGTTTCGCGTTGGTGTGGGGGATCCTTTAAGTTTTCCTAAATTCGCTAGTAAGATTCTAATTCAGCATTAGCCGTTGGCTTACCATTCCGGCTGCCATTAATTGCTTTCTCTAATGTCCATATCCCCTCACTTGGTCCCAAGTAAGATGATTTATGCTTCCTAGAGTACAACATATTAATCTCTTCGTTATACAACACGGCATTTATGAGTTATATGTTTTTTGTGTTATAACCTTCATTAAATACCACTTTAGATCAGCTGTTAACCTAGTTTTTATAAAACATCTGATTTATATTTAGGTTATATTAACCTTTAGAGTTTGATCTTTATAAAATTACTTGGAGAACATTATAGTAAATTCACATTTTAGAAATTTTTTTTTCTTCTCCTATTGCTGTAAGAGGAATAGTGGAATATATTTTGATCTGCGAAAGCTGGACGCAGACACAATTTTGAGCCTGCCCACTAATAAAATAGTTTTTAAATACAGGTTCGACAAACCATCGTAGTTCTCGTAAGGGCAGATAAGGGGTATGTACTCGGACCCCCATATCCCAGCACCAGGATGGAAGATGGGAAACGGACTTATCCGATGTGTGACATAGCCTAGGCAATTAATTATTGTGACAGTCGTAATAATTATCTGTGCTACTGAGATAACAAGACGATGGATGCATAACTCCAGAATCGTCTCATCTTAGACAGCCACGCTTGCTTTGCGCATCTTCATAGAAATTAACAGCAAAATAAGGTTTTTCTAATCTAAATTCCCGGGCATTCAGAGACTAAGGGAAACGAGGCGGCAGATCGCCTTGCCCTAGAGAACACTTAATAGACCATTGACACCAATGGTATGACAAGATGCCTCATGATTACAGCCATTAAAGCATGGGTAAACAAATGGTCACAAGAATGATGGGTGAAAATCTCAGGCCTGAGGCAGTGAAAAGTTTATTAATTGCTTAATTGCCCAGACTTACTGCACGATTACTCCTCAAGGCTGTGCGGCACCAAGTCGAAACTGTAGATCACCTCACCAGTCACTGTACACTTAACAAGCGCATGGGTCTGGACGATGTAAATTTCGTCAGGGAAAAGAAAAACCAGCATTGCACGTGTCAATGTGAAGGGCTTTTATTATTAAACATATCACTTTTATTTGAAGCATTTTTTCCACAAAAAAAAAAAATTGATTTCATATGATTGTGCAGAATTTGTGGCGTTAAATTCCAATTGTTATATACAGTTGGTTTAGCGTCATTAGTGCGTTCTTCTAAGCTACAATTTAATCACTTCTCTACGTAGCGTCATTGGTGCGTTCTACTAAGCTACAATTTAATCACTTCTCTACCTAGCGTCATTGGTGCGTTTACTAAGCTACAATTTAATCACTTCTCTACCTGGCGCCTGGGTTGGTAGTTTGGTACGTCTCTCCCCACCACTTCTATATTATTTTAGGACAACGAGTAATATTGGGAGTTTTGAAAAATAATTGGTCATTTTATATATAATTGTATTAACAGGAGTAATGTCTTGGAGAAAGTCTTGTGAGTGTTTCACACCAGATTTGTTTTTAGTACGGAGGGGGGCTCCTTGTTTTCCAAGTAGTAGTTGGGATCGGATGATAGATCTTGAACGACAAGAGATAAGCAAACAAGCACACTTTTTAGAAATATGAACGAAAAAAAATTGGTATGAATAGAACAATGTGGAATAAAGAACAGCAGGCAGTAAAATCGTATAAGTATTAAAAGTGTGCTCCGGCCGAGGGAACAATTAAAGTGTGTTGTAGGTAATTGATATTAAATGAAGAGTATAGTAGGAGGAGATATATATGAGTGTGAGATGCAATAAGTGAGAAAGAATGAGACGGTGATGGTAGTGTAACAGAGAGGCCACAAGAAGTCATAAAAGTTGAAGTCCGGTAATAAAGAGTTTAGAAGAGAAGTTTGTCGGTCTGTATGTTTGTGTGTGTGTGCGGCGCGCGCGTAGGTTCGCAGTGTTGGACTTAGTGGCCGACTTGAACTTAAGAATGGTTATATAAAGTGGCGGGCGGCAAATAAGAGAAAAAGACTGTTGAGGATATGGTTTGTATGTTTGTACAGCATCCACAATAACAGATCGTACTGCTGATGTTCTTCTACCTCTTTCTTTCTATGAGTGTGTGTGTATGTATGTGTGTTGCAGCTTTGTAGTTTGACCGACTTGTCTCCCTTATTCCACTGTGATCTCTTACCTCGACAGTATTCTCTTTCCTTACCACCACTTCCTTTAGTATTTTTTAATTGTTAACATTATTACCCTTTATTTATATATTTCTACATTTATTTCCACAATATTTCTTGCTAGCAGCCAAAACAATACTTCCCCAACAGTAATAATATCGTGAACAAAAAATTACAAACCTAACTGTTTCATTAAACTTTGAAACCTCCCTATTTAGGATTCTTGATATAACCTAAACGAATATTCAACTTTCCCCATGTTAAAATTCCGGTTAACTACCATAAACTTTATCGCGGAAGTTTGTAACATTATAAATCGATTTTGATTTGATATTGTAGTGGTGCTTTTGTGGAGTGGACAGAGGAAGAATAGAAAAAGTATACTGAATTTACACTTTGTGTAACTGGAGTACTGCTAGGACTTCACAGATCTGAGTATAGAAAGAGCGAAAATGCGAGTATGAAAAGAGCATAACGTGCGAAAATGACAGACTAAGGTGACAAAGTGTTGGTGATGATGATTACTCGATGGTTGTGAGTACAAGACTGAATCATAGACTTCTTGATGGTTGGATGTAGCTCTAGCGTTTATGTATGATTCCTTAACTTTCCCTACTTCTCCTTCCTGTTTTCCTATAGTGTTAGGTAGGCGGATCAACTCCATCTACGGTTAGAATTTGAATCGCATAACACAGGAAATATTGCGAACGTTTTAGATTTTTGAAGTTGAGTTTTCACCGGAATTAACATATTTTGGGGTCCCCTGAATTCGAAAAAAAATGCTTTTAGTGGAAATTTTGTATATGTATGAATATTTAAACTTGGTATTCCGTTTAGGTAGTAGTGCCGCATCAGACACGAAGATTTCTGGCAACGGTTTTTTTTCTTCAGTTTTTCGTTATTTTCTCGAAAACGGCCCCAACGAAATACTTTAAACTTGTTATACTATCTATATACATGAGTACCTATTATTTTTATTTGAAATATTTTCCTGGAAAAATTGATTTTTGGGGGGGTTCTGGGGGGGAACAGTAGCGTTATGCTTTCTTCTAAACAATTATTTCAGTGTAATAAATGGCTTTATCGCCTACATTATATTAATACACATTAGAAGCACTGATATAATTCTAAATTTAAAGAAAATCTGATTTTACCGAATAGGTTCTCAAGTTTTTTGGAATTTTCTCAAAAAGGGCTGCAAAGATTTTCTTTAAACTCGGAATGTTTGCTGCATAGACAGACATGTATCACTTTTATTTCAATCATTTTTCTGAAAAATATTGATTTTGGAAGTGTATTGGGGGGGGGGGGTCTGTCAGTTAGTTTAAATTTAAATTTGCACAAGCTTTTTTGGTTTTGACATGGAGCGCTCAATATAAGACCCATTAGGTAAACAAATAAAATCCCCACTACCATATTTATGGCCAGCCCAACTAAACATTGTAACGTTACAATTTCAAAGGAAATTTCTTGATTAAATTGTATTAGTATTAATGTAAGAGGAAATCGTATGAGTATTTCACACCAGATATTTTTTTAAGATTGTAATGTTTAAATTGTTTCCGAAGTGAGTGCCAAATCCATTGTTCATCAAATTGTAAGTAACTACTGCCGTTGTTGCTGCGGCCATGAAGGAAGCCTGTATAGACACTTCTGGTATTGCTGGGAACATCCTAGCAAAACATGTCTCTCCTATTGAACCAACATTTACCGTGTTTCATTCTTTCTCCGGAACAAACCTTAATTTTAATTAAATCAGCCCATGTTCTTAATCTTCCTACAACTGTAAACCCGAATCTCTGGCTCTACAGGACAATATCTTTGGATTTAAAACTTTCATTCTTTCTTTTTTACCCTTCCTTTCATTCTTGTTTGATTGTATGAGAAAGTTTATTGTAAAAGAAAATTTTTCTCATAGTTTTCCCTTTATTTGCTACCCCCCACCAACATTGTGAAATTAAGTAGGGCGTAAAAGAAATGCCATCGTGAGGAAGAGGTAGGTAGTTTTACAAGATGGCTGGCCATTGCCAGGAGGGGGAACTACTCGATCAGTGTGGTCAAGAAATGGTTCGATTATTTTGTTCCAGTCTGTCGCGTACTTTTTTTTTTAATTCTTTTTTTTAAAGAAAATGTAGGTATATACACATATAATTTCTATAGAATGTTAATAATTTATTGAACTTATGGGACAACATCAAATGATGTCCCATATACATCAAACATATATTTATATAACACAAAGTTACGTTTAGGTTATGTCCTGGAGAAAATATTCAATGTTTACCAGCTGTACAGTCTACACTTATAGACTCATTGCATCAGTATTAATTGAATCTTACACCTATTTGTGTCAGAGAATCTCTTTATCATTGGACTTAAAGGAAATGATTGCTAAAAAATCTGGTGTGAAACACTCACACAACTTTCTCTTACTCCAGTTCTCAAAATTGTAATTGACAAATTTTATAGTTAGTGTACCAAATTTAATGAAATTCGTCGAAAACTGAAAAAACTGTTCAGTAAAAGCGCACTTCCAGTTTACTAATTTTCTTGAAACTCGGAATTTCAGCCATCTATGTATTTCTAACTAATTATGGTTGGATGATAGAATTGTATAATCAACTAGGATAGCACTTTGATGAAAATCTAACCCCCCCTCCCCTAAAAGTACCCTTAAAAGAATTTTCTCAGATAAATGTTTTAGATAAAAGTTGTAGATCTTTGCATGTTTAGTTTATATATGAAGTTCCAAAAAAATCGTCGAAACCATTTTTGAGAAAATTGCGAAAAAGAGAATAAATCCTTTAATAAAGTGGTAAAGTAAACGCACTTCCGGTTATCCAATTTTTTCAAACTCGGAATTTCAACACATATTTAATTCTAATTAACATTATTTAGATAACAGAATTGTCTAATAAACTGAAATAGCACTTTAGATGGAAACCTAACCCCACCCCTCCTCGAAAAGTGCCCTTCATTGCATTTTCCCGGAGAAATGTTTCAAATAAAAGTTGTAACTCTTTGTATGTGTGGTTGATGTTTCAAGTTTAAAGAAAATTGCAAAAGTAAAAAATCCAACTAGTAAAGTGGTACTTCCGGTTGACGAATTTTGACAGATAACGTAGTGTCAGATCCCATAGTGATACCTAAAACGGAATAGGAAGTATCAACTTCTAAACGGTTTTTCGTTTTTTTGAGCTATGCTTTTCAATACATACATGCCACACCACACACTATAAACACAACACACACACAACACACACACAGACCATTTGCCTAAAAAAACCACTTTTTTGAAATCAGGGGACCCTCAAAACGGGATATTTCCGGTGATAACTCTGATATCGAAAATTTGACATGATTACAATACTTCCTCTTACTAGGAGTAAGAGAAAGTAAAAAAGAGAAAGTAATAAAAGTAATGGTTTAAATTTTCAGTGTGGATACTGGCTGTAGGAAATTTGGCCAACTTTATACCATTTAAAAAAGAACTGCACTAGCGCTGTGATCAAATATCTAACTAGCTTCAGTTAGAAACTTAAACCGATGAACCAAGTCAGTGTGTGCGCTTAGAACACTGATTAAATGATTATTATAGCATTTTTCGTTTCAATCAAATAAATTTTTACTTTCTCATACTCTAGTTAGAGAAAGTATTAATCGTGTCAAATTTTCGATATAGAGTACCGGAAGTGCACTATTATTGAACAGTTTTTGAGTTTTCGACGAACCCCGTCCGAATTTCATTATCTTTGGTGCACTAACTATAAATTTGTCAATTACAATTTTGAAAACTAAAGTAATAGAAAGCTTTTTTTTCCAAACAAATTAAACTTTTTTTTTTTTATTTAACTTAATCTTTTTTTGCAGGCAATTAACCTTTTTAGAGCAAAGTAAAACTTCCATCAAAATTATACATTTGTATCTAATTTTTACTTTCTCTTATCCGGTTGTTAATGTAGCATAACGACTAACTATTTTCATAGATTTTAACAAAGACTATTTTAGTGGATTGTGTAGGACCGTGTCAAATGTCCAAAATTTGAGTTTCCACCGGAAGTACATGTTTTGAAGATCCCGGAGTACGAAAAACATGTTTTTTAGCGAATAGTCTGTGTGTTAACAAAATATGAAAAGAGAAAAATCGCTTGAACTCAAGTTTACGATTCCGTTTAGGTACTGCGATCGCATTTGAATAGAAGGTTTTGGGCACAATCAATCAACCGGAAATGCATCTTTACTGAATGCTTTGTTTGAGTTTTTTTTTGCGAATTTCTCGAAAAAGGGCTCTAATGATTTTCATTAAATTTCGTATACTATCTACAACCTATCATTTTCATTGGAAACATTTTCCGGAGAATTTGGGGGGGTCCTGGGGGGGCAACAGTAGCGTTAAGCTTTCTTATTAAATTCCACTTCAATACAGTGTTTTTCTACTACTTATATAACATTAATATGTATGAGAAGCATTGCTAGGATTACATATTTGAAAAAGTCGAAAAACCGGAAGTTATTACTTTACAGAATAGATTTTTTGAGTCTTTTGGAATTTTCTCGAAAACAACTGTAACTATTTCTTTTAAAACCTCTCTTGAAACCTAAACCTATGACTTTTATTTGTAACTTTTTTCAGAAAATATTATTTTAGAATGGTCATTGTGTGTGGGGGGGAGGTCTGTCAGTTAGGTTTATATTTAAATTGCCGCGACAACTTTGCTGCTTGTGACCTCAATGTCCATTCAGGTATATATGTATATGTATGATCCCTTTCCATTTTTTTTTATGGCCAGAGCTCAACTAAACGTTTGTAAACATTGCGATTTTTAAGAAAATTTGTTAATGAAATTATATTAATTGCATTAAGAGAATTTTTATTCCTAAAGCAGGAATATTTCGTTTAGATACTGTCTCCGCATTTGAAACGAAAGTTTTGGCAAATACGTTATAATATACTTTTGCAAATGGAGACATACTGACATGAATTTTCGGGGACCAAAACAACTAACCTATACGAAAATCGAAATGACTACGATCCTATAGTATTTCCATAGTTTCCTATGTATCCCATAGTATTTTATTATATTATTACTTTACTTTTATTAAATTACTTCTAATAAGAGGAAGTATTTTGACCGTATATATTTTCGAGATTAGTTTTCACCGGAAACACATGTTTTGAGATCTCGTGAACACGAAAACAATGTTTTTAGTGAATGATTGAGAACAAAATATCTCAAAAACAAAAAACGCAGGAAGCATTCCTCTTGAAACCAAAATTTTTCATTAGGAAACAGATGCGATTATTTATATTTTAGAATGTAGGTAAGTGCACTCTTTTCAATTTGTATAGTATTTCTTTGACTTATGTAATTCTAACCTCATTACTGCAAATTCATTGTTGACTGATGTAGTATGTAACATGGGAGATAATCTAACCAGAACAGTTAAGCTTTATAAATTCTATAGTAAGAGTGACCGTGATTAGTTTAAGATGTCAAACTTAAAAGTAACTGACAGTTCAAGTTGATTGTCCAGAAAGTGTATAATGTAAATATTGAATCATCTGTTCAAAAACAGGGAGAAACTTTTTTATTTTTTTTTAATTCAAGTGTTAATATGATAAATTACATTTATTAAAGAGTTATACAAGAAGCGTGTGCGTGTGGGAAAACTGTAAAATAAATTACAAAAGAGTACCGTGTTGTTTTTATAGAAGAAGAGGAGGAAGTTTATATGATTGCAGGTTATTAGTAAATAGTAAAGTTCTTAATGGGAGAAGGTTGGCTGGACTGTTGTGTGGTTCTAAGGTAGTTAGTTACTACTAACTTAGTTGGCCCCCCCACACGATAATAATGGGGTTTTTAGTGTAGAACTTCTGCTGGGCATCCCCTTGTACTATCTTCTGACTTTGACAAATTCAACAACTCATTCTTTCACACTATACACACACACACACACACACACACACACACACACACACACACACACAGACACACTCAATCATGTGGCCGGGCCACAAACATAGCTGTGATGTAGAATCCCTAACTGCTCTTTGGCGGCCAGGTGTGCTGTTTTTCACAACGCGAGCGTTCTCAGTTCCCATTTTTGTTTTTTTTTTAATTAGGATCTCCCCTTTATACTTAATTGCTGAATTAATTGAATTTTCACCCAGAAATCTATAAAATAATATATTTATTATTTTCAAACAAGCTAAAAAATTAGTTGGCTGGGGCCAAAGAAGAAACTTTTTATTTTTTAAAAGTTTATTCGACGTTTCGGACACCTTTGATGTCCTTCCTCAGGAAATACATAACAAAAAATATGGATATAAAGAAAATTGTGTGATAAAATTAAAACGTATAACGATTAAACAATATTAAAAAGATATGATACCTGCTAAGGACGAATGGAGAGTTATGTTGGAGGAGGTTATTGTTTGGTTGTAGCGTAAGCTATGCTTGCAAAGAAAACAGAGAGGGGAAATTTTTCCTAGTTGGGAAATATGAAGAGTGGTAGAAATGAAAAACAAATCAATTAGTAATTACAGAGAAATAAATGAATATAAATAAACTAGACAATGAGAGGAAAGTATAGAAAGTTTGGAAGTGTAATTTAGTTGGGGGGAGGGGCTTTTTTTGAGGAAGCGGAAAATGTTGTTATAAGAAGAGGTAATGACGTCCTTGTCTTTTTTGTAGTTGATAGAGTTAGGGTTAAGGTTAATGTGGATGGATTCAGAAAGAAATCGCTTCAGGTGGTTAGGATAGAAGTATTTCGGAAATCAAAGGAGTGGCCAAGGGTGAGTGCATGTTTTGTGAGGGCTGTACTGTCAATTTTTTTGTTAGTTATGTCTAGTTCATTTTGTCTAAGTCTCTTTCGTAGGTGTTGTTTTGATTCACCAAAGTAGCATGCGTTACAGTTGGTGCTGTGCAAAGTATGCTGTAAACAGAGTTCGTTTTGTCATAAGTTTCAATGAGGTCTTTGAGTTTAGAGAACAGTTTGCTGAGTTTGTTGGAGGAGTAGAGACCAGATTGGGAATGATAGACTTTCGAATATGAATGATTTTGTATGAGATGGTATTTGTGTAGATGAAAGAACGGAATATAGATGGCTCGGGCATGGAAAGGCATGTAGTTTTTAAAGGGATTTTAAAGGGACCAAAGATGTCCGAAACGTCGAATAAATTTTTAAAAAATAAAAAGTTTCTTCTTTGTCCCCAGCTAACTAATTTTTTAGCTTGTTTAATTAACAACGGTCAAACATAAGTATTGTTTACATTTATTATTTTCTCTTAGTACTGATGAGCTATTGCCTCGTATGTTAAATTTCGACATTCGAGTTTCACTACAAATGTAAGTTTTGTGGTCGCCTGAAGTTACTGTATAGGAAATGCGAAACAAGAGTTGCAAAGAAATCGAATCAATTTTGGAGCCTACAAACGTTATCAAAGACAAGGATAGATTAGATTAGATTAGCAAAGTTATGGCTTAAGCCTTTATTTCATCGCGACCTACACAAGAGGTCTATTGTGAATCCTTAGTGGTGTCCAGTTTCGTACTTTTAAGTAGGTATAAACAAAGCTAAAAGCTGCTACGATATGAAGCAAGTGGCTTCGGGATTATTCACTCCGAACTGAAGAAACCTTACTAATCAGATTGGCGCACAATACCGAGGTTTCTTCCTCAGACTTGCAGAATCGGCCCACCGCGTTCTTTTTAAGTAAAGATAAGGATTACTACAGGTCATAATGTGACCCGTGACGCACCACAGGAAGTCTACCACTGGAAAATACGCTGCAGATTCTTTCTGAAACTAATCGTTTCAAAACTTTTTTTTTTTTTTAATTGATTTTCGATAGTTTTGCAAGCGGAGATGCAGTGCTAATATGATAGAGAAACAACACAGTACTCTTTTGTAATTTACTTAACAGTTTTCCCACACGCACACGCTTCTTGTATAACTCGTTAATAAATGTAATTTATCATATTATAGAAGAAGAGGAGGAAGTTTATATGATTGCAGGTTATTAGCAAATAGTAAAGTTCTTAATGGGAGAAGGTTAGCAGGACTGTTGTGTGGTTCTAATTAGCAGAATGCGGCTTAAATTTCAAATGTATTGTGTTGGTTCTGTTATTGACGCGTTCCTCACTTCCCTTCTTGTATGGTTGGTAGGTTGGTACTACTGTCCTACCATCATCTCTATATTTATGTTACGACAAATATGTAGAATTTGAAGCTTAAAGAAAATTTGTCATCTTATAAATAATTACATATATTTAACAGGTGTATGAGAAAGGAATATTGTGAATGATTTATACCAGATTTTTACATTTTGATATAGTACTAACATTAGCTAGCAGTGATAGTCCTTTTGAAATAAATAAGGACATACAGCAAACGGTCCCACTGACTGAGGAGGAAACACCCATGCATCTGATGACGAATTGTTTGGGTTGTGAGGAGATTTAGGTTTTAGGAAACTTCGCCCGATACGATACTCGTAAGGAAAATCTAATCTGTGTCCTTTTAAGGTTTTTGATCCGATTGTTCGGTCTGTGGTGAAAACTTAGATGGTAAAACCTGGGCCTGGATTTTCGTTCTAGTCCCAGTGGTTATTCTCAGTGGTTATGTTATTCTTTAGGGGTAGCTATATGGGCCCTGGGAGGCTTTGGATAGCGTAGGGTTTACTTCCCTCCCCTTTTGTGAATAATAAAATAAACAGTCCCACTGAAAATAAATACCACTACAGTGGACTAGGTACGGGATATATATGGGCTGTAACGCAGAGTGAACATGTTAAACTTGGATTTCCAGCTACACGGAAATAATTACACTTTAGTTTATTAATGTATAATTATTATATTATTTATCATTACATTTCTTTCAACGCATTTATATTAATCTTTTTCTGCCGGGCACTTGCCAGCGTTTACTGCCTAAAAACTTTCCAATTTTGTATTTAATTACAGAAAGACACCAACAAAAACATCAAGGCAGAAATATGTATATCAGTTAATCTTGATCTGTA
>JAAEAF010000011.1:0-80876 GCA_011037195.1 Triatoma infestans
TTTACTCTTTTATTTTATCATTTATTTACCTTTTATTTTAACCTTCCGCTGCCTCGTTGGGCATATATGTACTTGTTGCGCATACGCTTCTCCGCGTTGGGTGTAAGCTTTCGAGCTTACATTTTGGTCCGTGCCGGTCCGGATATATATATATATATAGTCCACCTTTAGCTTCACGAGCATTCTAAAACCGCTTCTATGGCGAGTAAAAAAGGTAAAGGCACTACAAGTGCCCTATCCTTAGCTGCATTTACCCGCTTGATCAGCGGAACAAAAACAGCTTTAAATCGCCATCTGGACGCCTTCTTCCAGTGAAGAAAGGACGCCCCTGTGACTGCATCTCTAATCGCGTCACTGCGCGATCTCACAGATGCTGACTTCGCCGCCTTTTTGAAGCGAGCTGAGCCGTATTTGGATGCGGACCCGCTCCCTGAGGGCATCTCGGACGAGCAGTTGTTGAACGAGGTCCAGCAAGTGCGGGACCTGTACCAACAAATTATCTGCATCTTCGCAGAAGCTTCTTCCCCCTCCCCGCAACCGTATCATCACATATCCCCGCTTCTCGTCTGCCACAAATTCCCGTTCCCCACTTCAACGGGGATTTCCGTCAGTGGGTATCCTTTCGCGATACCTTCACTGCACTGGTAGTGAATCAGCCAGATATTTCCGACGTCGAACGGCTGCACTACTTGCTAAGTGCTCTACAGGGGGAAGCTAAGGCCATTATTCAGCACATCCCCTTAGCTGACGGGCAGTTCCAGACTGCTTGGGCCACACTTCGCCAGGCCTATGATAATAAAAGGCAGCTCGCCGAGCAGTTGTTGCATCAACTTCTCGACATGCCTCACCCCTCCGCCTCTCCATCTGTGGAGCAAATGCAGGCGGTGCTCTCCAAGGGCATTTCCTGTGCGGAAGCCCTTTTGAAAATTCAGGCGCCAAATTTGGCCTCGTACATGGCGTTCTCGCTGCTAGTTCGACAGCTAGACAGCGAGACACGTCAGCAGTTTGAGACTGCGCATGTCGACGTGGAGTTCCCCACCATTGAGCAGTTAAAAAAGTTCTTACGGAACCACATACATGCGCTCAAGCTCTCACCCCCGCCTCGCCGCGCTACACCCACACCTCGTGGCGCCTCGCATGCTCCACGGGCACCTCCTCGCCCGTCCACGTCTTCCCGCCCTCCTCCGCCAGCGTTCACCGCCTCATCCCTCCCCCTGACGCCTCGCCTGGCTTCATCTCCATCCTCTGCGCCTCCGGCTAAAGGGCTGTACACTTGTGAGTACTGCCAAGGCGGGCACTCAATTCGCCAGTGCCTAGGCTTCAAAGTACTCTCAGTGCCGCACCGCAGGGAGTACGTTAGCCTAGCGGATTTATGCCGCAATTGTTTATCCGCAGCGCATCGCACTTCGAATTGCCGATTCACTCATCGTTGCAACTTCTGCAATCGCGCGCATCACACGCTTGTGCATATGGACCGACAAACGGAGACTACATCTACTTTCTCCGTGCCTCCGCCCGCCCCGGAGAGGGTCACTCCCGCTTCTCCATCTCATTCTCCGCGACCATCTTCACCCCTCACTTGTGAGGATCGCGCCCTGCTTCTCCTCCGCATCATATCAGTTGGGCTGATTGCCCATCTCCTCCGCGATCTCCTTCACCGCCATCCAGCCGAGCCGATACTGCATCAGCAGCTACGCGCGGGCGCATCCGTACTCGGACCTTCTCGACTAAACAAATCTGACTTCCTCCAGAGCCTTGCTACACTGTCAACGCGAAGCCTATCTCAGCTTCCGTGTTGATGCCTACCGCCACGGTACACGCCTTTTATGGACACCGCCATTGCATCACCCGCGCTCTCTTCGATTCCGGCAGTCATCAGACAATCGTCACCCTCAGCTGCGCTCAGCGGCTGGGCCTGCCGCTGCTTCGGCTCGATACAGACCTGATTACTCTAGGTTCCATTCAAGTTAATCAACTTATACCATTACTTATCTTTCAAAACTTACACCATTTGAAATCTTACACGGACATATAAACACAAACCCAATGTTCGAGATGAATCTAGAGAAACAACTTATCAACAACTATATCACCAACCACAAACAGAAAACAAAACTACTTTATGAACAGATCAGAAATCAAAGCGAATTAAACAAAAGTAAGATATTAGAAAACAGAAATAAAAATCGTGAAACACCCCCAGACATCCCAAAAGAAGTGTATATTAAAAACAAACAAAAAATGAGTAAAACCAAAGACAGATACAAAAAAGAAACTATTGAAACAATAAACGACAAACTAAAAACAGTAACAATAATACCTAGACACCACAATACACAAAACAAAGTACATTTATCTAATATTAAACGGCCAAGAAAAATAAAACATAATGAAACGAACAATACTGTTCCAGGTCCCTCACAATCCTAACCCAAGGATTGGAAATCAAAAACATAACTCACAACTCCGGCTTACTACCAATAAACATGGGAACCGCCAGACTACAGACTACACACATACACTGATACATTACTACCAACTAAAGCCATTACTAGAACAACTGCAATCCACGGACAATTATTACAATGAAGTACTAGAAGAAATAGATAGAAATAATATAAGTAGATATAAATTGATAGATGTAATAGGAGCTAACGCTAATAAAATAAAATCAATTAGTACTTTTTGCAAATTTATAAATTTTACAAAAGAGTTAATAAAAGACAAGTTAGAAATGGTTGATATTAAGAATAATATAAATAGAAATAAAAGGGGAATTATAAATGGGTTAGGGACAATTTTAAAAAGCATTACAGGCAATCTAGATGCCAGTGATGGTGAAAAATATGATAAAATATTCTACGAAATGAAAAACAAACAAGATGATTTGCAATCACAAATAAAACTGCAATACACAGTCAGCAATAGTGTAATCAATAAATTTAATGAATTAATTGACATTATAGAACAGAATAATATTGAAGTAAAAGATAAGTTAACTGCAATCAATCAGGAGCTAACTGAGTTCCAAGTAATCAGTAGTATAATAAATGTATTAGAACAGATAAGGATAGTTTATACTATTTTGCTGAACACTATTTTTAAAGATATAGAAAATTCTTTAATATTCTGTAAGCTGAGGACAATGCACCCCAGCATAATATCTACTAAGGAATTGTATCTAGAATTATTAAATATTGTCGAACAATATAATGACCAAATACCAATTAAAATAAAACCTGAAAATATGTATGAAATAGAAAAGATAATAGATTTAGATTGTAAAATTAGTAAAGATAACGAAATAATTTATATACTCAAAATACCATTAGTACAATTAGAAAAATTTAATCTATATTATTTATATTCTATACCATCTAAACTAGGTGAAGAATATGTAACAATTATACCTAATGTAAAATATTTACTAGTATCTAACAATACACAGGTGCAAGGAATACAACAATTAGGCCCAAGAATCTCAAATAAGGATTACATATGCAATACCAAATACCTGTCACACCAACAAGTGGACTGCGAAAAGAAAGTAATAACGAAGGAAACTACCTCGCTGTGCGAGTATACCACGCTAAACATAAACACCAATCAATTGCATTGGATTGAAGAGGCAAACCAATACTTAGCAGTATTCCCGAACGACGAAAACCTCCGTATACGAGAGAAGGATTCAACAGAAGTTAAAACCTACAAAGGAATCTACCTAATAAAACTAGGGGACAGCCAAGTGTTCTACAAAGGCAAGCAACTTGCTCATGCATCTACATCGGTCGGGCATCCGAAACTACTTAAAGAAATGGAGCCGGCACCAACAATAAAGAAGTCAACCTTTACTATCAAATTGAGAAGCCTCGAACCAACGAAGCTACAATATAATCCATCAATAGGGAATGCAGAAGGATACTTCATAACCCACAAACTAAATACATGGACGCTCTTACTTATCGTCCTCATAGCCACATACCTTGGCGTGAAGACGTACCTCCGCCGAAAGACAACATTACGAAACACCCAGAGTGCTCCACTTCCCACGGAAGTTCCGTTTAGGGGTGGAGGAATTATATAAGTAAAACTTGCCGATTCAACAATAAATAAGGGAATGCAACCATCAGCAGAATCTAGCAATATATAAGGAAACCAACACCGGAGCTCCTCAGTTCCTTCTTTAAATCCACCGTGTTTACTATTAGTTCCACGACTAATTCAATGCTACAGGACAGTGAGTTAAGTCCTTTAAGTGTTTATGTTATTCAGTGCTATAATTAGAGTGTCTACCTGTTAAGGAATATAACAACGGTAAATCTCTTGCACCTCGAATATAAGTAATAATTAAATAATTAATATTTGCATATAATAATTTAACTTTGAATATAATAATAATAATATAACTTTAATTATAATAATAATTAAATATGTTAATATAATAATTGTATCAATAATAATAATTTCTAGTATTTGTTTATCCAATTGTAACTTTGAGTAAATTGTAACTTGCGTTAATAAATTGTAACTTCAGTGTAAGAAAATTTAAAAAATATTTTTTTTTAAAAAGTGCCACGCAAGAAAAAGATATATAACTTATATATATGAGACAAGATATGAAAGCGTCTAAATCAACACTTCATTGTAAACAACACTTGGTGATGGTATGCCACAGGTTAAACTAGATTAATTACTACTGGAATTCTAACTGAAAATTTTTACCCTGAAGAAGGCAATAAATTTGGTAGGTAGAAATTTCAAAAGAGTTCTTTTGTATGACCGAACTTCAAACTCCAATTAACAACATTGTAAACAACCTTATCGTTACTACCACTAGAACAATCTGTGTAATATCTAATATGTAATCTGAAAGATATCGTGAATATAGTAATAAAGCGTGCTTACTGTACTGTTAAATTTTATATTTACCTCAATTCATGGGGTGAGATATACGTATATGTATGAATATATATAAGTTATAGTGTAAAAGGTTGCTGATTCAATATAATAATTAAATGGGACATGAAATTATATGCTGTATAAATATTTAATCTTCAGGTCGTTAGTTAGTGTTAGTAGTAGGATTTTGTTAAATTGTAAGTATAAGTTGGGAAAAATAGGCCCGTTTAATAAAAACCCCCCCCAAAAAAACACTCATTAAATTTAAACAAACAATTAGTTCAGAAATTATGGCGGTACCAGTGTTAAAAAAAAGACTATCTAAACATGATCCCAGAATTTTCTGGAGAACCACCCCTACTACATAGATTTATATCAGTCTGTGACAAATTAGTTAGTAAGTTCTATGTAAAGAATGATCCGGGAGACTTCCAAAACGAGTACTTATTTTCGACCATTATAACCAAAATAAAAGGGCCGGCGCTTGAAATGGTCACCAGTTCTAATTGTACCACATGGGCAAACCTTAAATCCACATTATTAACTAGTTATCTGAATAGAAGAGATTGTTTTACCTTAAATATCAAAATGGCTGAGTTGAAGCAAGGGAAGCACGAAACACCTTTCGAATTTTGAAACACCTTACAGATAGCCTATTTTGTAAACAAAACGCCCGACATTTCTCCGATATTGATAGATTACTCCAAAAATCTAGCCTTAAGAGTTCTCCTGCGGGGTCTTCAAGAACCACTGGGGTCCCTCATGAGGACTAAAAACCCAACATCCTTAGCAGATGCCCTTAACATGCTCACCAACACTTCCAGTTCAAAATCAACCAGCCCAGTCCACCAGTCAACACGAAAAGAAATTCCCCCCATCTAAAACGTAATATTCCCTCACGACCGAACCACTTACAAAATCCCGACTTTTACCAAAGCTTTTCTAACTCGCAACCAAATTTCCCTTCTAACAATCAAATTTCCCAAAAATCAAACCATCCACTACCCTCTAGGAATAGTTACTGTCTGCAACAAGCTCAAAAATCTCCGCAACCAATTCCTATGAGTATTTCTACAAGAAATACAAACGAACCTATCCGGAAACATCCTAAACTTTACCAAATGACCGGACAACAAACGAATCACATATCTCCTACAGAAAACCAAAACCTAGAAATGACAAACGAAGAATGGCATAATATATCACACTTGCAAAACCTACATCTAGACGACCCCCAGGATCCGAATTATTCAGTGACCGACGAATCCGAAGGTCAAACGAATAAAAATAAGGGACTAGGAAAAAATCATTTTTTAGAGTAAAGGAGACTAGGCATCTTTTTTCAATTATGAATTTACAGACGGATAAAAACGTATTATCGTATATTCTAGAAGAAAAAACCAATTTCAAAATCGTAATAGACACTGGGAGCACGAGATCGTTTGTAAAAAAAGGTACAGGTTTAAATTATTATAGGGAAAAATGTAATAAAGACCCTTTTGATGTAGCCACGGCACATGGCGCATCAAAAGAAAACTGTAGCATGAAAATACCGATATTGGGAAAAAATAAAATGAAATTTTTCTTATTCCATTTTCATAAAAATTTCGACATGTTATTAGGACTAGATAATATTAAAAATTTAAATATTAAATTAGATTTTATAAACGATAAATTAGTAATGCAGTGTAAAGAATTCCCCATATACTATTACAATACGGAAGTAGAAATAAAACCCGTTGCATCAGCAGAGAATAAAACATGCTGTTATATGATACCCACTCGTACTGAGAAAATAGTAAAAATTAAAGTGCAAGGAATTAAAGACGGAGAAGTATTCTAACATACCAAAACTTATCAGGGTTAGAAATCCCTCAATGCCAAGTTAAAATTAATAAGGGTGAAGCCCTTTGTACGATAACAAATTACGAGACAGCAGATAAAGAGTTGACTATTAGAACCCCGTTCACGGTACAAAATTTAGAGAACTATAGTACCCTCTCACAAATTAGTTCAGCAATACCAAAACTCCATTTTAATTTCAATATGCTAAATAAAAATAAAGCAAAATTTGACCATTCCCAAATTAGAACCGACCACATGAATACTGAAGAGGAAAAAGCAATAATTGAACTAATTAACGAATATTCCGATATTTTCCACAGAGACGGAAACCTTGAAGGTGGAACATCAAACTGGAACTACCATGGAGAAATCGCAAGGCGTCTATTTAATTAGCCCAAACAAATGTAAGATTACCTACAGAAATAAACAATTACTACATTCAAGCAAAATAGTGGGACGCCCAAAAATTTTAAGCGGAATTAAATTCGAACTACAAAGTTCTCAACTACCTGAAGTCACAATAGAACTTCAACATTTGGAGCAAGTCAATGTAAATAATGCGTGGCCAAATCCCAAAAGGACATCCATTACTACAACTATTAGCCTCTGGACACTGCTCCTTTATGGCATTTCAACTATGGGTATCCTATACATAGTATATCAGTGGCTCTACAAGAGACGCCTGCGATCATCCAACACCACGGCCGCTGCCAGCACTCAACATCCTCCGGAAGTTTCATCTAGGGGTGGAGGAGTTATAGTGTAAAAGGTTGCTGATTCAATATAATAATTAATATGACATAGCTACAATTATAGATGTTATAAATATTTCAATGTTAGTTCTGTTACTTAGTTCTAGTGCTAGTTCTAGTTAAGACTCCCTGCTGTATACTACTAAAAATCAGTGCGTAAGTCAGCTTGTATAAAATAAAATGGTTTTTTAAAAAGGGACTTTCTTAATATTATAAATAATTTATATCTATAAAACAAACAAACAAAACAACAAAAAATTAAAAATCAAATAAACATGAAACATTATTTTGACCGGAAGGCTCGGCCTCAGGCACTCCTGAAGAAAGGAAATACTGTCTGCTATAAAAAGACTCAGACGCTCAATGGTCCCTCGCCAAGGTAACGAGGTCAATAATCCAGATCACATCGCCTGACAGAATTGTATACAGCCGTAAGAGACATCCTTCCAGCGCCAGTCAAATCCGACAAGTCATCATTGAAGAAGAGGAAATCTTGGAAGGTGGTTCTCCAGACTTCTGAAGAAACTGGCCCACGGCCTAGCCGAGCAATGCTTTCTCCAAAAAGATTTACTTTTTCACAATACAATAGTATTTAAATGTTAAGCTTTCTAATTGCTTTTTACATTCTTTTCTTCAGTGGGGAAGAGTGCGATTGTTTAGCGTTGGTTAATGATTTAGGACTTGAAATAGTTGAGGATCTAACTGTCACTGATTTATGCGACTTCACTGATCATGAAGCTTTGTTGTTAGAAATTGTTTCTTGGAACAATGATGTTGATCCATTAATGGAAGGTACTGCTGTAGATAATAAAGTTTGACAACTTGTCTAGTGGGATCATAACAAAGCAGGTATTTTTTCTAGCTTTCTTGAAAACTCTCCTAGAATTTATTATAATAATGTTAACAGTGATGAACTCTATCAGAATTTCAAGGTGGTTATGATGGAGGTGGCTGAAGTGTCGGAAACTGTCGGTTGCTTATAAAATTAAAGATCCTATTAACTCTAATTTCAGTAAACCTGGTTTGATTATGAGTGTAAGTCTTTAAGAAGGGAATTTAAGCAGGCGTACAAGAATTTATGGAAACATAGATATAATGATTTACTGTTTAGTATTATTATTCCCAAAGGGGAGGGAGGTAAACCCTCGCATCCAAAGCCCCTCGGGCCCATATGAGCTTGCCCTAAAGAATAACTACCACTGGGACTTAGAATGAAAATCCCAGGCCAGGTTTTACCCTCTAAGTTTCACAACAGACCGAACAAAATGGACCAAAAACATTAAAAGGAAATTACGCATAAGATCCTCTACCACATCCTATTCGGATGAAGGGCCTAAAACCTAATCTCTCACAACCCAAACTTCAGTCATCAAAATAATGGGTGTTTCCTCCTCAGTTTCACAAAACTCACAAAAAGGGTCAGGCACAAGTCCCCCAGTAATATAGAGATGTCTCCTTAAACCACAATGCCAGTGAGGAATCCACCCAGATGAACCTGAGGGAGGTCCGTAAAGACAGCGGAATCGGATTTACTGTTTACTGAGTATTTGTGTCAGAAAAAAAAGTATCACCAACTATTAAAAAATAAGAAGAAGATATACTATGAGCAAATAATCTGTGAATTTTCTAACGTCAAGAATTCAAAACAATTTTGGTCTGCGGTGAAACAATTATCGCCTTTTAAAATTATAAATAATCCAACAATAGTGGAAGATTGGATCTTACATTTCAACAGTCTTTATCCAATTATAGACTGTGGTACAATCAACTACTTCAGTTTGGGTGACCCATTACTAGAGTCGGAAATAACACTTGAAGAGTTCCAGCTTTCAATTGCCATGAGTAAAAACAAGAGCCCTGGCCCTGATGGAATAGCATATGAAGTATTGAAAAATCTTATTCCTGCTTGTCTTCATTACTTTCTGAATCTTTTCAATAGCGTAATTGTGTCAGAAAAAATTCCGTCACAGTGGTCACAAACTGTATTTACTCTTCTATTCAAGAAAGGTGATAGGGAAGATCCGAATAACTATAGAACTATAGCTCTGTTCAATACCTGTACTAAACTTTCACGACAATAATTAAAGAAAGATTATAACAATGGTGTGAGATGAATTCGATTCTGCCGGATGAACAATCTGGTTTAGAAAAGGCCGCTCTACAACGTATAATTTGTTTACTTTATTCTGCATGACTTACATTTACAAAATAATTAAAAAGAGACCTCTCTTTATCATAACTGTTGATCTACAAAAGGCCTTTGTCAGTGTCACTCATGAACTTCTGTGAGACAAACTTAACTTCATTTTATGGGTGTAAGTAAGTAAATAATTAGGATTATCAAGAATTTATATGAAGCAGCTACGTTTAATCTGAAAGTTAACGGCAATTTTCTTCCTCATTCAATTAAAATCATTAAAGGAGTACTTCAAGGGGAATCACTGTCACTTCTACTGTTCTAAATGTTTGTTTCCGATTTTACATCTTTCTTTAAGAACAAAGGCCTGCGTGGACCTATTTATGATGAGGAAAACGATCTGTTGTGTCTACTATTTGCGGACGATATTCTACTATTTGCAGACTCTCATGAGGATGTTCAGTTAAAATTGAACGTCCTTTTGGAGTATTGCGATAAAAACGGACTATCTGTGAACACCCAAAAGACCAATGTGGTGATATTTCGGTCATCTCCCAAGTCTGCTAGGTGAATACCTCTGAAATACCAGGACAAGGAAATGAATTATGTTAATAAATTTACTTACTTGGGTGTGCCTTTTAGTTGCACGGGAGTCTTCCGCTCTGCGGCTGACACTTTTTATAAGAAAGGACTGAAAGCTCTGGGTAAGGTGAGGGATGTACTGGTAATTGGTAAATCTGACAGATATGAGGTTAAGATAAGATTGTTTGAATCTGTGATAGCGGCTACAACACTTTATTCGTCGGAACTTTGGGCTCTTGGGCATTTGGATCTACTGGTGAGACTATAAATGTCCTTTTTCAAGCAACTATACCATCTGCCATTTAATACCCCAAACCACTTCTTTCGTATGGAAACCGGGTGCAAAGATATACGTATCAATGAATTGGGAAGGACATTGAACGGCTCCTGGTTCTTAGTATGTCCTCAAGTGATATTTTAAAGAGATGTTTTAGTGTGATGGTCAATCATCTTGAAAACATTAACTTAGCAACACATAGCAAGAATAACTGGTTTGTTCATCTTAACAGCGTATTAGTAACAATAGGTTTCCCAAATATCCTTAGTCTCAATAGTACTGAATCACTGCTACAACACAAAACTGATATCATTGTAAGGTGGTCCAATTATTTGAAAAGTCAGGAAGTTACCCATATATTGAATTCCAAATATAATCCGTTTTTCAGGCACTTGACAACAATTGGTGAAGGTGAATTATATATAATTGAAACCCTACCAATTAAACAGCAAAGAACTGTATGCCAGTTGAGACTGACAAACTGTAATATGATAAGGCTATTTTTGAACGGTGAAACGGTACTTATTAGTAGAGATGAAATTTGTGACATGTAATAATACTCAAGAGTCTACAAGCCTGGCTCATATTTTGTTGAGATGCCCTGTGTTTAAGTCGTATAGGAATGAGTTTCTTTCTCAATATATTAATCCTAACGTTAATGAAGAAGAATCACTAATGAGTTTACTGAATATAGTTTCTGGTGATCAGTTGAAGAATTTGTTTAAATTTTTACAGTGTTCCATTAAATTGAGAAATTTTATTTTAGAAATGTATGACTATTGAAAGTGTTGTGTTTTCATTAAAATAAATCTACTAAATAATAATAAAATACAAAAGTAAAATAACAATAAAATTATAAAATAATAAAATTAACTAAAAGATATTTTAATAATAAATTATATAATACTATAATTAAGTTTCAATTTTTCGTCTGATTATTTACTGAATATACTATTATTATATTTAGAACATGAGTTTAATGATATACTGAATGTGTTATGTTGGTGTTTAGAATTTGAGTTATGTACTTTTCAGTTTTATTTTATAAGGAAATTTTTTAGTTGTGTTATGAGCCAGACCCCTGTACCATGTAAGTGTACATAAATACAGTATTTCATTCATTCATTCATTATATAGTTGGAAAAAGTTCACATATATAAAAGTTCATATATACAAATAGTCAATTTCCATTCTTATAAACAACAAAAAATTAAAAATCAAATAAATATGAAACATTATTTTGACCGGAAGGCTCGGCCTCAGGGACTCCTGAAGAAAGGAAATACAGGCTGCTATAAAAAGACCCACACGCTCAATGGTCCCTCGCTAAGGTAAAAAGGTCCATAACAGATAATATACAATAGAATCGACTGACAGAATTGTTACAAACGTAATGGGCATACTTCCGGCGCCAGCCAAATCCGACAATTCATCACTGAAAGAAGAGGAAATCTTGGTAGGTGGTTCTCCCCCAAGTCTAATAGACTTCTGAAGAAACTGGCCCACGGCCTAGCCGAGAAGTGCTTTCTCCAAAAAGATCTACTTTTTCACAATGAAATAGTATATAAATGATAAGCTTTCTAATTTCTTTTTACCTAACTTAGTAAAGGTTAGAAAAAGAGAGATTATGGCAACACTATTACATACAGCAGTCTTGGCCTCCTGATATTGCCTACAGTCTCAGTCAGTGGTATTATGTTTTAATGATTAATAAAATCTGTGTGTGAATAAATCTTTTAATTATAATCATGAACCCATACGACAACAAAAATATTGTAGCTCAGTATTGGGACTTATCAATTGAGATTGCAGAGCGGAAATTTGATCTTGAGATTTCTTCAGTACTACTAAAAGACACTCTCATTACTGAAAATGATTCGTTTAAACGAAATTCTGTTGTTGTCACATCTTTTGCCCAAACCAAAAGCACAAAATTAGTTAAACAACAAAAAGCATTAATTAGTTATTTCCCATCAAGGTTTTCTATGATCTTAACCCTTCTATGAGTTAAACAATGTGGAAACTTTAAACAAATAAAAAAAGAATTGAAATACATCGTTCTGAAAACTATAGCTGGCCTAAATCATTAAGCTTAACAAGTTTATTTAATTAATTTTGATTATAATTTTTCTCCGCACAATATGTTTATTAAATAAGAAAAAATAAGTCCTATCAAACATTTATACATTCAAATTAAGAAAAAAAATATTAATAACTTATTTAATTATCTAATTTGCTCGGAACAGTTAAGGCAATTAAAAAAAAACATGTTTAATTACATTTGTTTGCCCAGTCAAATAATTTTAGTTAATTCTGCAGCAAAGCGCAGCCTAAAAAATAGGAGCTTAAATTGTGATTAGCCTTCTTCTTTGACTATAATAAGCTACAAAACCAATCTTTATGAAAAAAAAACTCAGAATTAGAGGCGCAAAACTTAGCTAAGAACTTCATTCATGGTTTAGGGGCCGCTAAGCCGCGCCAGTGACCTTCATTCATAGTTTACGGGCCGCTAAGCCACTCCAGTGACCTTCATTCACGGTTTAGGGGCCGCTAAGCCTCGCCAGTGACCTTCATTCATAAAACAAGCGCTGCAAGCCGCACCTTTAACTCCAATTATAATTTTTACGCTACTGCTGCAAGAGTTTTTGAAACTTCTTTCTTCATATATTAAAATTTATTATTCAATGTATCCTAATTTGAATGTATTCTAAATTTAGTTAATTACAAATTGCAACATTTTCAGCCATGTTTACATAATGTTGATGACTTCTATGGCAATCTAAGAGCATGAAATAACATGAGGATAAGTTTTAAGAACTATGTGTAGGAGATGATATTTAATTGTATTCAAATATTCATGATGGGAAATAATTCCTTGTTTGTTTTAAATAATTTTGTTTCTCTTGAATGGAACAACAATTTCGTTGAATGAAGAAGGAATCCAGGGATATTAAAGTAATCGACTATAAATGACTGTAAATGTCTTTAAAATTATACCCATCTTGAAATAAATCTGGAATATTGGAATGAAGGAGAAAGCAGTTACTTACTGAAAACTGGTAAAATCATGCTTAAGAAAAATATACACAATTAAATAACATGGCCAATAAAAATAACAAAAAGCGTGAGACATGATTTCAAAAAGGAGAGTTTAAAAAAAAAATTATATTAACCATGAGTGAAATATTTTAGATTCTTAATATGGAGAAATTATGATTTGGTGTGGAGTATGTATGAAGAAGGTCTTAATAATATATCGTCGGTGTCTAGTGAAAACCTCGTAAGTTGAAATTTATCAAAAATTGTTTTGTTTTTTTACTTATACATTGTAAAAAACCTCATAACTGGGCACAAAGAGAAAATTCCTGCCATTCTCAGTTATGGAATGATAACCTCGTTTGTCGTGTGTGACATTAGGATACAGGTTTTTCGTTTGTACTCTTCGCAAATTAGGAAAATTCATGGTGAGTGTTTAACATTTTTATCTAAGATTACCCCTCTCTAGCCAAGGAACAGATTACTACTTTCTACACCCACCAAAATATGGCTAGTTCTAATCAACACTTTTACAACACCAAGAATGGACCTTACTATTACCAGAGAATTATGCAGTACAACTCCCAGAGAAATAAGATCTACTTAGAATAATTTTACACAATAATCAGTGACTAACTATATACACCATGTACTAGTTACATATTCATAGACACAAATTATAATAATATACAAAGGAAACTTTTGAAATATCAATAGAGATCTGAGAAATGTGGGTTGCTCCCACTGGCGGAGGTGGAATTCACCGCATTTCTCACCCATGTCAGCCCTATTTTCAGACCAACTAGCTTCTGTCATCAAAGAAGAGACCCTTTATTCGCAAGTAATAAGAACCATAAATACGATTCTAGTTATTTATTATTCGAATTCACATACGTATACTGGAAACCTAGATGCTCCTGACGCTTTTGTTTATTGTGGTTAACGTTCTAAAGTGTTATTATTTTTATTTCATTTAAAGTACACATACTTGTAAGTAGTTTTAGTTTTTTATATTTTATTTCAGTGTTGGATCTTAGTTTTAAGTTTCCTGTGTCAATTATTTTTTTATATTTTTACTTTGTATATTTCTAAAAAATGGAATGCCATTGTTGTAGGAAAATATTTATTAGAAAGTATTTTAAGAAATGTCATGAAGCCGCATGCGAAGCACATGAGCAAAACCGGGCATGCCAATCTTGAGGAGAAGGATATTCCTCCTGAAAACTTTACTTGCTCATGTCTGGTGTTGCGGTAATGAAGCATCAGTCGTCATGTCTAAAACAAGCAGCTCAAGGGCAATAGTACGAGGTAGAAACAGCTTTTGGAGGGACTCTGCGAACATACTTCTCTCCATGCGCAGGAAAGCCGATGACTAGACTTTCTAAACTTTGCAACGGCTGCTCACGGAGTACATGACAGAGAATGAAGCTCCCTTAAAGTATAACTTGGTCTTGGAGGCGACATTTGAAAACATGAAAGGTGAAACTACCGATCGCATTTCAAGACCAAGAACACAACCATTTATGAAGACTACTCCATCTGATATTTGTGGATTTTATAAGAGCGTTTGACTCGCTCAATCAGGAAATGTTGTAATAAGAGTAATAAAAAATCTTCACAAAGGTGCCGGCATGTTTCTAAAAATAAATTTCAGTTAGAGGAGATAAAAATTTCCAAAGGAGTATTGCAAGGGACTGTCTGAGCCCGCTGTTGTTTATATTATTTATAAGTGATACAATCAATTACTTTGAGCAACATAGTTTGAACGGTCTAAACATAGTAAATAAAAAGGATTTAATAATGTTACTATTTGCAGTTGATGTACTGGTATTTTGTCAATCATGGAGCGATGCTGTCTGTAAATTAAAAGTACTAGATAGATATTGTACAAGAATTCAGTTAATTTGAACCTAGACAAAACAAAAATAGTTCTTTTTAGTTCCGGAAATAGATCTAAAAACATTAAACATTTATTTTGGAAAGGAAAAGTAATAAAATTTGAAAAACAATCTAAGTGTATCATTCAATTCTTTTGCAAAATTTAAATCTACCGCTCAATTCTTTTTAAATAAATCAGCTCCTCAGATTGGTAAGGTGGTAAGTATTTTGAACAAAAGTAGTTGCAACACTTGGGAACCTAAATAAAATTGCTTGATGCTATTGTTTCCGCAACTCTACTATATGGTTCAAAAGTGTGGGCCGCACGTTATTTTGAAATCACAGAAAGAGCTCAAGTCAGGTTTTTCAAGCAGCTATTGTGTTGGCCAAAGAACACATCTGACTATATTGTCAAGCTGGAAACTGGCCGTGTACCACTAAGTGTATCGATTTTTAAAAGAATACTGTCCTATTGGATCAAAATTATAGATATGGATGATAAAAGAATTCCGAAGCAATGTCTAAAAAGGATAAAGGATGTAATAATAAGGCAGGTAGGAAATGGTTCACTCAATTGCGATGTTGGTTCAATTTGATTGGCGAATCTGACATTGCCTATAATGTAAACTCCCAAAATTTAAAAAGAATGAGGCCAGATTTATTGGACAAATAGACAAATCACGTTATGTCTATAGATATAGGAAAAGCTATTAACTCAAGCTATAGCACAATATATAGGAACAACAGCGAGCTAGGCAAAGCGGAAAACTATTTAAATTATAAATGTGCAATAGATAAAATTAGATTGATAAATCAATTAAGAATGTCGAGTAGCAAAATTATCAAAATATGGAGTAAAAATGTTGGACACTCACTCTAATTGCACTTTATGTAATTTAAACGCTGAGGAGAGTCTCGAACATATTATGTTCCACTGTCCTATTTAAAAACCTATCAGGGAACACTATTTGGCCAATTTTATTCCATTACAAAATTCTGACTATGATCAAAATTGGCAAGGAGCACATTGATAAGTTATATTATTTCATAATAGAGTCACTTAAGTTGAGATCTTTTGTTATCAATGAATGAGTTCATTTTTCTTTTGTCTACCTTTACATTATTTTAGACTTGCCTTTTAAATTTTTGTTTCTTTTTTTTTGTAACAATAATTTCAAGTTAATTATTTTTTTTTTTTATGATTAATGTGTAAAAACTTTGTATGATTTATAAATTATGGTAATAATCTGTAAAACCCTTGTAGTGTGTACTGACACTAAATACAGTAACTTACGAGTATCTATCTATCTACTCCATCTGAGAAACTATCAATAAAGGTTTTAAAAAAATTTTAGCTGAGATGGAAGACAGGGTCCTTCAGAGAGTAAATAAATTCCTCTAGGGGGCTGCACTTCATACCGCTGCACCCACATACAGCTAGTAAGAAAGCTGTAATCAAGTTGCAGAACACTAACTGGCCGCATTAGCATGTCATTCTCTCTCTCTCTCTCGCGGGGTTTGGTTTAGTACGTTGAAAGAGTAACAAGTGCTCTGCATTAATTTATTTTATTTTGTTGTTTCTACGACGAATAGTGATTTGATTTTTGGTGGAACTACAGAGTTGACTTCGGAGGTTACAGTGTTAAATTTTCAAAAAAATTTAACGAGTAGTTTTTGTTATATTAACAATTTAAATTTGGTTCACTTTTAATAAATTTAGTGATTTGTGCTTTAAAGCTGTATAGTGGGGGCCAGTGGGCAGAGTTTTATGGTGGAGCGATAGACACTACACTAACACATTGAAGAAAAATATAACATTCTATGGATGTGCTAGTAAATAAATGAATTTTTAACAATACTCTGATATAAACAAAACAAAGTCAACATTTATTATCATACCATATAGTTCACTTGGTTACAATTGTAAATCTTCAAATACTTAAATCTAATCTGTTCTTCTATTATATTTTATTCATAATTGAAATTTAATTATCATTTTTGTCTCCAAAAAACAATTGCTAAAACTAATTTAAAAAATAAAGAAAGAAAGAAAAAAACTTCCTAAACTCTTTGAATTTATGAATAAGGCGTTAGTTTCAGCGAAACGAAATAAGTCACCTTGTAGGTCGAAACGTTCAAGAACTTCTCCAGAAATATCAGAAAGACAGACTAAAAAAAACTACATTAGTTAATGTAGACATGGATAAAAAGATGATGGACCATTTTGCTTCGTTATTAGATTCAAAACTTGCCGCTCTTTCTGACTCGTTTAGAGCAAAATTAGCTTCTCTGTCAACTAAAGAAGATATTCAACGGATTAGAGATAATTTTAATAAACTTGGAAAGGAAAATATTCAATTAAAAAAGGGAGTTTGGTGTGTGACTCGGTAGAGTGAACATGTGAATTTATTGCTCCTAAAGTTTTGATGTTTTTAACGGGTTATATATTCAGTTTTTCAATTGTTTTTTTTTCTCATAACACCTTTTAGTGCTGTAAATGTATTTGTGCATTTAAAAATTATCTGTCATTCGAAGAAAGTACTTTTTCTCTGCAAAAAGTGTTTTAATATTCTACATATTTTCTGGTGTATTCTCTTTACATTGTTTATATTTCTCTTTTATTTGTGAGCTATGCCCTTAAGTAAGACTGTAAAACAAGATACTCATGCTAGTGGGGACTCAACTGGCAGCGCTGGTGGTGGGGTAGTGACACACTCACACTCATACTGGCCAAGCTGGACACTATTAATAATGAAATTAAATCTGTTAAAAATGATCTGAATGCTTTTAAAAGCGAAATGGGTACTGCAATGGCCTCTATCAAGGAGGATATTCGAGAATGCAAAAAAGGTACTGTGTCATTAAAAAAAGAAAATAAGCAATTAAAAGAGGAGATTACATCTTTGAAAAACCAACTAAGTGAAATTACTCAATACACCAGATATAACGCTCTTAAAATTACTAATATACCGTCAAAGGAAGATGAAAATATTTATGAAATAATTTCTGCTATTAGTCAGGCTATTGGTTTCGAACTTAACAAGCACGATATAGATGCCCTCTTCAGAATTAAATTACGTAATGCCCGGGGTGAGCCACCTATAATTCTCAAGTTCGTTTCAACTGTTAGAAAAGAGGAGTTTTCTAGGTTAGCTAGAGTTAAACGTAGGCTTAATACTTCAGAATTGAATATTCAAGGTGATGAACAACAAGTATACATATCAGATTACATGTCGCCGTATAAATACAAATTATTTACAGAAGCTACAAACCTAAAAGCTAAATCAATACTAAGTTATGTTTGGTTTGGAAACAATAAGATACTGGTTAAAGAAACAGATTTCACCTCAACTATTGTAATAAATAACGAAAAAGATTTATTGAAATTTACCACAAATTCAAGTAAGAGCACCGAGTTAATGTATGACGAAGAAGAGGAGTATGACGACGTTGAGACCGATGGATCAGGAAGCAGTTCTGCTAAAGGATAATCGAAGAAGAGGAAACTGAAACTTCATCATGGTTCTTTGGATCGTTTTTTAACACAGAAGTTTATAAGTTCGACAGTAGGAAAAAAGTGAAAGAACGCATGCTGGAAGATGTTATGATAAAGAAGGTATTTTTAGTTTGGGTAATTCAGAAGTTAATATATTATTTTGGAATGTTAGGGGATTTTCCACAATATTATCGCTTGATAGCGAACAAGAAAGTTTAATTAATTTATTTAATGTTATTTGTGTAAACGAAACCTGGTTAGATTATATTCCCTATCTTAATATTTCCTTTATTAAAAATTTCAATTTGATTCATAGTGTAGCCACTAGGAGGAAGGAAAGGGGTCGTCCAAGTGGAGGAATTATTACCCTTGTCAAAAAAGAGCTAAATTTTGACGTAATTAGTATAAACCCAAATTGGATTGTTATAAAAATTAATTTGATTGGGATCAGCATGATTCTCGCTAATATCTATATTAAACCTGATTTCCCAAATGAAACTTTATATGACTTAGAAGAAAATATTGCGGAATTAGTGGCGCAATTTCCCAATTCTTGCATTTACCTGGGGGGTGACTTCAACTGTAGGATAGGAAAGTTGAATGAGGGTGCAGAAGAACTGTTCGAGGGAACAAGATTGGAGCCGGTCAGAAATTCGCGGGATCAAATTGTGTCAAATAAAGAAAAGTTACTAACCGAAGTAATGGACAAATTTGGGTTTTTTGTTTTAAATAGAAGAAGCTTGAGGGATAAAAAAGGAAATTTTACATTTATCGGCGATAGAGGGAGTAGTGTAGTGGACCTAATATGGTGCAATTTGAAAGGGTTGGAGTATGATAGGGATTTATTGATTTCGGATTTTGTTTTGACGTCTGACCATTTACCTTGTATTTTGCAATTGTATAATAGTAATGTAATTACAAGTAACTTAAGAACTTCCCGCCACTTAGAAAAACCAGTAGAGATCCTTAGATAGGACGAGAATAAGCTTCTAACTTATAAAAATAACTTCATTGTTTCGGATTCTCTGTCTGAAGATACCCCTAATGAAATGTGCGAAAATATAAAAGAATCTATTAAATCCGCTGCGAAAAATTGTGGCTTATTACACACGTTCAAAAAATCGTATTCTTTCGTAAAACCAATCAACAAACCGTGGTTTAATAAAAATTGTAAAGAGGCAAAGTCAAATATGAAGCAAGTATTTAGGTCATACAAAAACAGCAATTATGATGCACGGCTATATCGAGATTTTAAGAACTCAAAACAACTATACAAGCGGATTGTACTTAATGCTAAGAATTGTTATTATTTAGAACTTAAAAATTCATTACTCAATTTACAAAACGCCAAACAATTTTGGCGGGTAGTTCGTTTGTATAGATCTGATAATAAATTCAATGAAAACCCCATAAGCATTCAAGTTTGGGATCAATATTTAGAGAATAGCAAGGTTCCAAATGTTAGATGCTATTTCTGGTCTGCGACGTGTTCCACCCCTTTTTAGACCCTCCTTTTAGTGAAAAGGAACTGCTGTCTGCCGTCAATAACCTCAAATCAGGTAAATCCCCAGGATTGATGGGATTCCAAATGAATTTCTTAAAAATATACCTAAAATTGGTCTAAACCATTTGTTGAGAATATACAATAAAGTCATGGATTGTGAATGCGTACCTGATTCGTGGGGTAATTCCAAATTGATTTTTTTATACAAAAAAGGGGATCCGCACTTACCCGAAAATTATAGAGGGATATCTTAGTAAATACGATAGAAAAATTATTTACTCAACTAATTTACAATAGATTATCCGAGTGGCTTGAGTATGGAAATCCTTTGATAGAAAACCAAAACGGATTTCGTAGAAACAGAAGTTGCATGGTGGCACACTTACTCTCTCGTCGGTGGTCAATTTACACATTTCCCGGAATAAAGGCAAACTATATGCAGTATTTGTAGACTTGAAGAAAGCTTTTGACAGCATCAACCACAACTTGTTATGGTATAAACTTTTCAATTTCGGAATAAGTCGAAAAATTATAAAAATTATTGATGATTTATATAGCCATGCAACTAGCACCGCGATAGTTAACGGTCAGTCTAAAAATACGTACCGTATTACACAGGGAATATTGCAAGGGGACAGTTTATCGCCACTACTTTTCGCAATATTTATTGATAATATAAAAGAATTTCTGGTACAAAAAGGGTGTCAGGAGGTAGCCATCACTCACGAAAATGGGGTCTCTGTATTATTATTTGCCGATGGTATGGTCTTGTTGGCCGATATACCAGTCGAGCTCTAAAGGAAACTCTTAGCATTGGAAGAATATTGCAGGGACAACTTCCTGGAAGTCAATATCGAAAAAAACCAAAGTTCTAATTTTTCGGAAAAGTGGTAAAATAAAAAAAAGTTTAAAGTTTTTTTACAAACAAGAGCAGTTGTCTATTTCCAAATCTTACACCTACTTGGGCTTACCCTTTTCTAGTTCAAGGCTGTTTTGCAACTGTAACAAATCAATCATTAATAAAGGCAACGTAGGAGCCAACGCAGTGAATCAAATTTTATATAAAACAAAGTGCAATGCTTGGCATACTATATTAAGGCTTTTTAATTCTATGGTGGAATCTGTCCTATTGTACAGTAGTGAAGTCTGGGCGGTACGCTATGTAAACGAAATTGAAATTGTTCAAACCCGGTTCTTTAAGTCGGTGTTCCACTGGCCAAGATGTACGCCTATATTCAGACGAGAACTAGGGCTCAATAAATTAAAATTAAAAGTAATTAAAAGAATTATAAATTGGTGGTTCAAACTATTGTGTATGCCTAACAATAGGCTACCTAAAATCTGCTACAATAAGCATGTGCTTAACTGTGAGCGAATAAATAAATTCAATTGGTGTTCTCAAGTAAGAAATCTTTTAGTTGAAATAGATTGTGAATGGCTGTGGTTGGGGCAAGATGCTGCTAAGTTAAAGGAATTTAAAGCACAAATTTTAAAATCATGGGAAGTAAAATTATTGGCGGATTCTCTGCTCCAGTTACAGCCCAATTTACCAGTAATGTTGATGTGGAAGATTATATAACAAAAGACATCAGTTTAAATAAAAAAAGAAT
Organism: Triatoma infestans; assembly: GCA_011037195.1. NCBI lineage: Eukaryota > Metazoa > Arthropoda > Insecta > Hemiptera > Reduviidae > Triatoma > Triatoma infestans. The sequence continues at coordinate 22,017 of JAAEAF010000011.1, forward strand.
TATTGGCCAATTGAGGGTTAATAATCCACAATCAGTGATTTTGTATTGTAATGGAACTAAACATAAGTGGAACAGTAACACAATTTGTTTGTTTTGTAGTGACGAACAGAACGACCTCAGTCATTTTCTAATAAATTGTCCTATTTACAAAGAGTTAAGGGAGAAACATCTTAACAGCCCTGATTTCCATAACATAACAGATTTTTTAACAATAAATTCCACTGAAAAATTCAATAAAATTTATGGTGACTGCACTTAAGTGGAGATCTCTTTTATATCAGTAATCATTATTTACTTAAATGCAGTACAATGGATCAAGTCTAAAACTAGGCACAATGTTATTGACCAGGTTTCATAATCTATTACTATCACTTTTCATTTTATACTTTCTTTTAAGTGATTATAGTGGTGCTAAGTGTTCTATCTAGAATTTTTTCAACTTTTGTTTGTTTCTGTATTTCTATATTTGGTTTGCCACCAATCTTTACTGTAATGAGTTTTATACTTTTAAACAGTTTATAAATAAAAAAATAAATAAAATAAAATTAAAAAAGGAAATCGATTCATTAAAATTGGTAAATTATAAAAATGAGAGCCTCATTGAGGAAATTGATATTAAATCACGTAATAATAATTTAATTCTTAAAGGTATCAAATTCAATTCAAACAATTTTTCTGAACTTGCTGTAACTTTTTGTACTGAGGTATTGAAAATTGAATTAGCTAAGGACAACATTTATGCCCATCCTCTTGGTCCTGTTACCCTCCTGGAACTCCCTTGTTGGTCTCCTTTGTGAAGCTACAAGATAAATTTGCTATATTAAATGCGAGTCAAGTACTAAGGAATACAGGCTTTGCTGTGCAACAGGACCTGCCAATGGTTACAAGAATTTAGTAATATGTTGATTTTGTTTTATTTCAGTAGTCTTTTTAAATTTCAATTTAAAAAATATAAGAACCAAATATACGCGTAACCAAATATAAGAACTTGGAACACAGTTATAATTTTCACTGCATTTCCTTCCCTACTCCTCTCCATGAAGTGAAGAAGTTTGAGAAATAGAATATTTCGATCAACTTTTCATCCTTGGAGAAAAAGCAGACGTTATCCTCTGAAGGTGGTAAAGCAAGAGAAGGAAGATCACCATGATCTCCTTCTACTGACGCTGAAAGACGAACGGAGCTACTACACTTATATAAGCAATTTTGACAGGTTAGTGGCCCGTTACATTAAAAACCACGAAAAAAGAATACACTTTCGCAAGCGATGTTTTAGCACTTTAACAATAATGGCGTGAACATCGCAGAGCGGGTGAAGGAGCATGCCGGAGTACGGTCGAATGTGCAGACCGAGACGTATTGTACTGCCTGAATGCGGCTACGATGGGCGTCCTCCAACTATTTCTTATACAAAAATAAAAAATGAACATTTGAATGGTGTCCTGCAAGAAACCCTTCAACTAGTTATCACTGGAGTCAACAAGATCAAAGCTAATTCCATCAATGACCGTCTGTTCCGACAACTTTGCCATGAAAATGACGAGGAATTCGAACGCTTACTTCTTCATACGGCCGTGAGGTGGCTTTCCAAAGGAAACTGTTTGCGCCGTTTCGTCGCATTATTTGACACGGTTATTGAGTTTCTCGACACGTCTGATCCTGTTTTAAGTGACAATCTGAAGCAACGCAAGTTGGAACTTGCGTACCTTGCAGATATTTTTGAGAAAATGAACGAAGTCAATATAAGGCTTCAAGGAAACAAGATGAACCTTATCAAGGCCAAAGGAATTATTTCATCATTCATCGCCAAGTTTGATATTCACAAGGTAAATATTGGCCGTAAAGAGTTGACTTAGTTTCCGACCCTTAAAAAGTGTACAGTGTCAGATAACGAGACTCCTGAACTCCCTGAAGACAAAATCCAAATTTTTACTGATCACCTTGACCAGTTGAAAATTGACATGGAATCAAGATTTGAGGATTTGAACAAGTTAGAAATTCCGGATTGGATTCTAGATCCATTCTTGTTTGAAGCTGTGGATACGCTTGATAACTCTTTACACACGGAGTTTCTAGATTTGAAGTATGACTGTGAGGCGAAAATCATTTTTAAGCAGAACGGTTACGAGTTAGCCTGGGTGAAGCTCATGGACGCCTTATCCTCAACTGTGGGGAAAAGCTGAACCACTTCTCATCTCGTTCCCGTCAACATATTTAGTTGAAAAAGGATTTAGTTCAGTTGTCCAGCTCCTCACAAAACAAAGGAATAAGTTGGACATTTGCCTCAAAGCAGACTTGCGCCTGAACTTAACTAACATAAAGCAAAGGTAAAATAAAATAATAAAGTTTTCAAACTTTTATTTATTTTTTCAAATTTTAACTGTCAACTCTCTTAATTTTGCCAGATTCCGGTTTAAAAATGAGAACATGTACTCCTGTTATACACGTACTGCTGTTGTGATTATAAATAAAATAAATTATTTCACTTCTTTGTTCTTAAAAAAATCTGTAAAAATGTACATTTCAATTTGTTTTATATTTTATTTAAGAGTGAAGCGAATGAAACTGCATTGGTTGTTTTTGCATACAGTAATAAAATTGTTTAAAATAACAAAACTGCTTTATTATTTACACTTTACTTCAAATTAAAATTAGGCATACAGTGAAAATGAAAAGGGGCGATAGGTGTTAGTCAACCTCCAGACAGGGAAGATGGGCCACAAAAAGTTGGGAATCACTGCTCTAGACTGAGGCAATATACAAGAAGATGGTCCCTTCGGGTATATGTCGAGGCCGATATGGAGTATCCCAACGAGTTGCACGATATGCATAATGATTTCCCTCTCTTCCCGGAGAATAGGGTGCCTCCAGAACAGGTTAACAAGAAACTTGTTAACCACAATAACATCTAGGGACAAATACGTTGTGCATTTCGTCAACTTCCTGTGGGTTTCGGTCTGCGGATGGTACATAGAGCGCTGCGATTAAAGCAGTCCCTTGGCTAAGTTCTAACGTTAACTCAACACCCAAATGAGCTATTAACGAGTTTGACAAAATCTTTTACAAACTGATCAAAAGCGCTGTATTTGGTAAATTCATGGAAGACGTACGCAAACGAATGAAAATAGAAATGGCGATCGGCAAACGACGACTAAAAAAACTAATCCTAAACCGACATTTAAAGTCAGGACAATATACTCAAAGACCTGGTTGCAATACATCTGGACTTTCAACAGATTAAGAAGAAAAAAACCTATCCATACAGGAATTGCCGTCCTTGATCTGTCCAAAGTCCAGAGGCAGTTGGCTACCGATTTTGCAAGAATGTGTAGAATGCTTGGTAGGACTTTGGTGGTAGAAATGAACGTAAAAGACGTAACCGTTAATGAAGAGGGGGATTTTGATATGCGATTACGAGAACTGGAGGGAAAGGTGATGGCTGGGATAAGGGAAGAAAATAAAATGTCCATGGAAAAGATGAGGATGGAGGTAACCAGTTTACCACTATGTTTCGAACAATTATATATATATATATATCGAAACAGCATAAACTTATTTCTGTCGAACAATACAAAGTATCTCTTTCGCCTTACGATGGTAAGCGTCATATCGCCGAGGGTGGTGTGCGCACTCTCGCCCATGGCCACTTTACCATAGCAGCTGTGTAACGACGTGAGGACCTAGCAAATACGTATATACGTGAAAAAAAGTTAAGGTTTTAAGCTAGGTACAGTATATAGGTTAGGTTCAGGTTATTTTTATTTTTCAATTCATTAATTTTCTAGTAAAAATTTTATTTTTTTTATTTATTAATTTATACTGATTGTAAATAGTTTTTTGGGTATCCTTTCAAACAGTTTAGTTGTAGTTATTTTTCTTAAGTAATAACAGTAATATAAAAAAAAAATTAAAATAAAAAATTAAAAAAATAATGGTGGTGGGAATTTCTATTATAGATATATAGTTTTAGTTTTTTGTAAACAGCGCGAATGTTGGCAATTGTTGTTTGTATGAGTGGGTGTAGTAAATAGGAACTGTATATAGAAGTTTTTAGAAATTTACATAAAAAGGGGCGGGAGAGCGTTAAGATGCGGTTGATAAAGCAACAACAACATATCTATCCCAAACCTTGACGGCAGGGCCTCTTTAAAGAATCTAAACACGATGGACATTATGTGTTTGATATGTGGACCGTCAAATTGTGGGAAAACTATCCTTATTTGAGTTTAATCTATGATTCTAAAGGAGTTAAGATTTGAAAATATTTACTTGTTTGCAAAGTCCTTGCATCAGCCAAAGTATAGAAAGTTAACGCAAATATTGCAACCTTTAAAAGATATTAGATTTTTGAATATGAAGACAACTCCTAAGTTCCACCACCTCAAGAGGCCCTGCCCAATTCAATCATTATATTCGATGATATTACTTGTGATAAGCAGGATAATGCACCATTTTACTTTTGTATGGGACGCCACAATGGAGTGGACATATTGATGAAAACATAAATTTTAATCGTTCTGCCGCAGCAGAACGACCTGCCGTTTCACGCCCGGGAGCTTCCGCTGGTCCGTTGTCTGTGGCGGAGCCATCGGTTGTTTGTCCTGAGTGTGATCGTACCTTCTCCACTAGAAGGGGTTTAGAGCTCATGGTGCCGATTATGATCGAGATGTGCAGATCCCTGCCGTCAAGGTCAGATGGAGTACGGAGGAGTCGCGCTTAATGGCAAAAAGTGAGGCGGAAGCTCTCCTTAAAGGAGAAAAATTTGTAAACCAAAAGCTTCTTCCGCTCTTTCCAAACAGATCGCTCGAGTGGGTTAAAGGCGTTCGACGTCGTGCCGACTATAAAGCCTTAGTAGAGGATGCGCTACTTGAACTTAGATCGCGTATCGCTTTTTCGCATATGTCTTCTGACGATTCTGGAGAGGAGGTGGATTCGTCTCCTCCTTCTACCAGCTGCTCCTCTTCTGCGGAATACCAGGGCTCCTCCAACAATGCCAATTCTACAGCAGTAAAAGACATACATTCTTATGTCTCAGATCTGCTTTTGGAAAGTGTCGTCCCCGTAGAGGGATTCCATGCTGAAAAGCTTCCTAGCTTGGCGCCATCGAGCTTCCTAGCTCTCGATGGACACGACGTCAGTGATGAATTGGTAGATTGGTTGCGTCCTGCTTCCCGGAAGCTAGTATGGAGCATTCTCGCGGAAAACGTAAGAAGCGCTTTCGCGTACGTCTAAGAAAATGAAAAGAAGAATCGTGTATGCGCATACGCAAACCTTGTGGAGGCGGAACCGAGCCAGAGCTGCGTGTGAGGTTCTCGATGGTTCACCCAACGTGTTGCCCATGATATCAATCAGATTAAGAGATTCTGGGCACCGTTAATGCAGAGCACTTCAGGTGTCGACTATGACGGCTGCTCTCCTACGAGAGTCAGTAGTCCCATCTCCGAAGAAGTTCTCGCGGGCCCATCGATACTCATGATGTCAGCATTTGGCGTGTTTCGATTCGCTCTGCAGCCGGCCTGACCAAGTCACGGCTCGGAAATGAAATGCGGTTCCTCCAGAGCTAGAGGCTTTATTTTTTAACATAATGATGATGCAGGGAAATTTACAGGAACCCTTATGTTCCTCTAGGACTATTTTTCTCCCCAAGTCAGACTTACCGGATCACCCGGGGGTACCGACCGATCTCGGTCACTTGGATAGTCCTAAGATTATATCAACTCCTTATTATCAAAGACTAAAGAATAAATTTTCGTCATATTCCTTACTGCCAAATTTTGATGAAATCGACTGATGATATCCACCAACAAATCATAAGGCAGTCCATTAACAAAATACAGAAGCACACAAATTTTATTCTTGCATGATAAGAATTCAAATCCGCACAGAATAAAACTTGATAAAAATAAGTAGGCCAGGTTGACAAATAATACTGTCCCTCCAGTTGATCAAATAGTTTATTTATATCCATCTGAAATTACACAATCTCATTACACAGTCTACCGCTAAATTGAAATCTATAATGAGTTCTAACTCTTCACGTAATATATGTTACAATTTGATATTTCATTTAAAGAAATGAATATTGACATTCAGAAAATAATTTCTGTAACAACAGACGGTGCACCTAGTATGGTAGGGAAAAACACTGGATTTATTCGGTATCTTAAGCAAAATATTTCACATTCTCTGATCGAATTTCATTGTATAAAACACCAGCAAGTTGCGAAACATCGATTAAAAACATTTTTCAGTGTAATGTCAGTTGTAATAAAAATCATCAACTTTATAAACGCAAGAGCTCTTAATAAACGGCAATTTGCACAATTTTTAGAGGAAATTGAATGCCAATATTCTGGCATTTTGACAAACAACAACGTGCGATGGCTTAGTTGCGGTCGTCCTTAATCGCTTTGTAACGTTATTAGATGAAATTAAGCTCTTTTTAATTGAAAAAGACAATAGTTTCGATGAATTATCCAATATACATTGGTTAAATGATTTAATGTTTTTATGCGACATCACTCAGCATTTTAATGAACTGAATAAAAAACTTCAAGGGCAAGGATTAATTGTTTTAACCATGTATAAAAATATTAACACATTTATGGCAAAACTTGATATCTTTAGTAAGGATTTAGAAATGAAAATTATGAAATATTTTTCGCAATTAAGAAAACATTTTGAAAATACAATAATTTTTGAAAATACGGCCGACATTCAAGAAAATGCAATTAAAACATATTTATGATTCTCCGGGAAATCAAACAAGCTTTTGAGGAGAGATTCAATCAATTTAAATGTTTGGAAAATACATTTCATTTTATTTTATATCCATACAAAACTGAATTTGAAACAATGGAGTTAATCGAATGTGGCTAAGTATAGATAACTTAGAAATGGAATTAGTGGAATTTCGAAGCAGCATAGTGTGGAAAACAAAATTTGAAGACCTGATTTCTGAAGTAGAAGGAAAACTGTGTGAAAGTAGTGCAGATAATATTGATCCCATAGTAAAAATTGAAAATATTATATTGAACGTGTGGGATTCTTTACCAAGTAATTTTATATCAATGAAAAAACTAGCTAATCCTCTTTTAACGATGTTTGGGTCTACATATTCGTGTGAAAAATTGTTTTCTTCAATGAACTTTGTAAAATCTTCTAATAGAAATAGACTTGAAAGGGAATAAACTGCCAAATGTGTCAAACTAATGAATATGAAATATGAACCTGATATTAAAAAATTATCTGAAAATAAACAGCAACAGATTTCTCATTAAATAATTTATGTTTATACTTTGTTATATATTTATAAATATGGAACATATATAAATGTATTAATAAATAATATTTCATAATACATATTTTATGTAATTTTCTTTACCCCTTGTTCATTCAAACACTTAGTGACCCACGAGCTGGTACTAAAAAAAAATAGTGAACAAAATTTGACCCACGTCTCAAAAAGGTTCGCCATCGCTGTACTAGACGAAAGAGAGACAAAGGAAATCATAGAAAACTATCATGTAGGCAAAACCAACCACAGAGGTATTGAGGAAACATTCAACAAAATACAAAGCACATACTATTGGCCAAAAATGAGACAATCAATACAAGAATACATCAATAAGTGTGAAAATTGCCTTAAGACAAAGTACGACAGAACGCCCATAAAACCCAAACTAAATCACACACCTACAGCAACTAGACCACTGGAAATTATTCATATTTACAGTGTAACCTTAGACGGCATTAAATTTTTAACCATCATCGATTCTTTCTCCAGGTTCGCTCAAGTTTACAAACTAACTAAAAGTCAAGGTATAACAATAGCTAATAGATTAATAGAGTACTTTACCCACTATGGACTACCAAAGAAAATAATATCAGATAACGGTCTAGAATTCAATAACTCCGTAATAAATGAACTGTTGGACCTACACAAAATCAATCTACATTTCATAAGCTCACAACATCCGGAATCAAACGGAATGGCCGAAAGATTCCACTCTACTCTCATAGAGCACATAAGAATTTTAAATAACGGGGACGAATTCAAAGACGACAATATGGAAAGTAAAGTAAAATACGCCTTACTAGCATACAATAACAGCTAATACTCAGTTACCAAACTTACTCCTTTTGAGATACTACATGGACACTTACAAACAGAACAGATATCGAAATGGACATTGAAAAACAACTAATAAACGACTACATAAATAAACACAGAGACAAAACTAAACTTTTATATGAACGGATTAGAGTGACATTTGACTCAAATAAAGAAAAGGTATTAGACAGCAGAAACAAATCCAGGGAAGATCCACCTGAAATTCCCACCTAAGTATTCGTGAAAAATAGACAAAAAATGAACAAAACGAAAAACAAATATAATAAAGAGACAGTTACTTCATTAGACCCAAAACTTAAAACACTAATAATTAGCCCGAGACACTTTAACACTCGCGAGAAAATCCATATGTCTAATATTAAACGACCAAGACAACTTGGGCCTGACAAATTTAAAACTAAGGATCCTGTTCCAGGGCCTTCTTCTTCTTCCCCACGACAGGGCGAGATTTAGAGATTCGAAACATTACTCACAACACAGGAATCTTACCAATACTGATGGGACAAGCCAAATTACAGACGACTACCCACACCTTTGTGCATTATTATCGGGTAGAGCCTTTATTAAAGCAACTGCATGACACAAATAATTATTATTTAAATTTATTTGATATATTTAATGTAAGTGATCTTTATAAGAACAAAGTAAAAAAATATAAACAAAATTAAAACTATAAGGAATTATGGTAAATTAATCAACCATACAAAAAAATGTAATCTATGAAAAATTAGAGATAATTAATATTTATAATAATAGTAATAATAAGATAAGAAATAAAAGAGGTATTATTAATGGTTTAGGAAGCATAATAAAAAGCTTAAGCGGTAACTTAGACGCTTATGACGGAGAAAATTATGATCAAATTCTAGAGGAATTAAAATTTAATCAAAGAAATGTACAAAATCAAATACAACATCATTACTCTATAAATATAGGAATAATGAAAGAATTTAATAAAACATTAGAAACAATTAACGAAAATAATGTTGAAATAAAAGAAAAATTATTGTTATTAAATAACGATCTGTACGAAGTTTACGAATTCGCTGTTATAACTGACATTCTAAATCATGTAGAAATATTATACAACATGATCCTAAATATTGTCAATGATATTGAGAACTCTCTCACGTTTTGTAAACTCAAAACATTTCATCCAAGTATTATTTCAACGTATGAATTATTTTCAGAATTAAAAAACATTGTACATTACAAATTACCAACTACCCATTGAAATTAAATATGAAAACATGTTCGACATTATAAAATTGTTAGATATAGATCGTAAAATTAGTCACAAAATGAAATTATTTATTTTATACATTTACTATTGTAAAGAAAGAACATTTTGAATTGTATTACCTACTTCCTATTCCATCCCTCATCAATTCAATCTTAATGACAATACTCCCAACCACAAAATTCCTTTTAAAATACAGCAGTACCAAAATTGAAGGTTTACGAACAATGTGTAACAACAAACTACCCTCGGGCGCTTGTGCCCTTCACATACACTTGTATACCTGTCAACTCAGTGCGAGGAAGAAATCTTAATCAAAGGAACAACATCTTCCTGCAAGTTCACTTCACTCAGTATCCGAGGACAATCAGGTGATATGGGTCAAAGAAATAAATCAATATTTGGCAATCTTCCCTACCGAAGAAACATTAACCATTCAAAAAGAAAAGAAAACACTTCGTGGAATTTATCTTCTAAGGCCAAATGAAGACACAATCATTTTCAAAGACAAGAAGCTGCAACATCAGTCTCAATCATTTGGATACTGTTAAGCGACTTGGAACCTATTCTAAGGAAAGACCAAGCACCAAAATTTTCAATAAACATGAGGCATTTGGACTTAGCAGCTATACCTCAAAATATAGTTCCCCCAGTCGAGAAGAATTCAGTGATTTCAAGTAAATTCAATATTGGGAGCATTTTGCTGGTTTTACTCATAGGCCTCTTCATCTGCTACAAGATTAACAAGAAAGAATACTTATGCGTCAACAACCTCCTGACTTCGCACTTCCGGAGGAAGTCCATTCTAGGGGTGGAGGAATTACGTTAGAATAAACCTGGACATTAACTTCATAAAACTGCTGATCCCATCCTTTCCTATTTTTCTATATAATATCCTAACTTTCCCACAGTGTTCAGTCTTGTATATGTTGTTAGAGCGGTTGTTTATATTGTTTTTTTTTAATTTATTTATTGTAATACAGTACCAACACAAAATGTGTTTTGCCTGTAATGCTGTTGTCTGTATGATAATGTATGACGTGTAGAACGGTGCAGGTACCCCATCCAATGATGGCCCTGTTGGAGTGATTTTGTTTATATGTAATTCTAATTTTAAATAAATTATAATTTTTAAAAACGGAACTTTGAATTAAAATCAGTAATTTATATATATATAATATTGGAGTAGCCTAGTTACAAACATGGTCAACTCCATTTTTTTCGAAATCGGGGTTATGATTGTTTCTTATGTAAATATAACTGAGAATACGACTATGAGTATAGTTTCTTTCAAAAACGGCCAAAATTGTGTTAATTTAGCATTAGAAACTCGATTTAATACATAAACGTCCAACTCCATAATTCATTTGCAACAAGAACGGCCACCTCCACATGAACCAATTATACATTCTTATTCTGTCACGTGACCATAGAAGCTCATGGAAGTGATGGGAGTGACCAGTGCAAGTGTTCATGGAAGCTCTTACGAACATTATTGTTGGTATTCTGCGCCGAAACAATATTTTAATATTTTGTAATTTTCAATATTTGGATTGAAAATTGTCAGTTTGACATTGCACCAGATATGGAGAAATATGTGGAAGAAACACCTGCAGACAAAAGCAGAAAAAGAATCGCAAAACTAGAAGAATGGAAGCGCGCTAAAGAGAAGAAAGTGAGGTTAGTATCATCTTAATTATTTCTTCGACTAACCGGTGATATAGAATTTATTTTCATTAATTAATAAATTTAAACATAAATGATTATCGTTTGAGTTATGTATTTATTTATTTATGGCTATTTATATTTTTTAGATATGGTCCAAAGAAAGTACCATTATTTCCGAGTTGTGGTCACAGAGGTAAGAAGAACTGTAGTCTAATGAAAATGTCGGATATAAAACATTTCCACAAGGCATTTTATGCAGTAGCAACAAAGCAGAGTCAAGATTCATTCATAATGAAGTACTGTTCAGCAGACTCGCCAGACAGACGTCGACCTGAGGATGGACATCGGGGTGAGAAAGACTACACTTTCGAATATACCATTGAAAATATGGTACGAAATAAACTACGAATTTGCAGAAAAACATTTTTAGAAGTATTAGGTATTACAAAGCATCGAGTTGAAGGAGTTTTTAAACGTTTTAAGAAAGACGGATGTCTTATTCCTGTTGAAACACGTGGGGGTTACAGGAAGGCTGATGTTTACAGTAACAAGATTTTGTCTGTGAAAAGTTTTATAAAGGATGTGAGTCACATTACTCTAGATCCAAAAGTGTCCGTATTTATTTAGATTGTAATCTAAACATATTGAAGATGTGGAAAATGTACCAAGATTCAGTTTCTGATGACTTGAAAGTGAAAAAGTCACTGTTTCGAAAAAATTTTGCCACCAATTTCAATATCAGTTTTAAAACACCATCCACAGATGTCTGTTCTACTTGCTTACATCTAACAGAGACAACAAAACAGGAAAAGAATGAGGACGTTTCAAAGAAGCTGAAAACTTATTTATTATTACACACACATCAGGCTAAAGGCTTTTTCAAGCTTTTAAAACAGGAGGCTTCTGGAATTTTCATCATGTCATTTGACATGCAGAAGAATCTACCAATCCCGCAGTTGCCTGATCAGATAGCCTACTATTCTCGGCAGTTATATTGCTACAACTGACTGTTGTTTCTGGACACTCTACTGGGAAATCAGCACTATGTAAAGAAAAAAAATGTTTCGATATATTCTTGGGCAGAACATGAAATGAAAAAGTCATCTAATGAGGTAGCTTCCGCAGTGTTCAATGAACTTCAAAGTAAAGCAGACTGTGGTGCTTTCAGTCAAGCACACTGTATGTCTTGTCGCTGATGGTTGCCCAGGACAAAATAAGAACACCACAATTTTGACAATGTGTCTTGCATAGTTATCACGTACCTCACCAAACATTCAGAAAATGGAAATTGTTTTCCCTATTTTAAACTGTTGCAGTATTTAATTGTAGTAGTTTAGATGTACAGAAGTGTAGGTCTCGGAGAAATGTTTTAAAATACATTACTAAGGAAGATGAGGAATATTTAACAAATTGCCGCATTTCAGAGTTGTCATTACGTGCACAGTGCTTTTATTATTTCAAAAATATGGCGAGTTTTCAGTTTTCTCACCCATTCATTGTAGAACATAGAAATAACTACAAATTTTTAATGAATATGTATGAGGAGGTTAGATTGAAGACCAAAATTGGTTACTCATATATTTATCCCGAGATTCGGGTTGATATAGATTGGGCTTCCGAAGTGTATGAATGGTGGGACACTTATGTGACTAGTAAGTATTATTTCAAAAAGAAGCACCTTTATTTATATGGACCTTCTAATGTTGGGAAAAGTACTTTAGTTAAGCAACTTGTTTATGGACTAGGCGATTTGGTGTTTTATGCCCCTAGTATAAAGTTAAATTTTCCGTTTGATTTGTTTAATTGTAGTCACAGGTGCATAGTCTTTGAGGAATTTAATGTTCATAATTGGGACTTTGATTTTCTGAAGAAATTACTTGCTGGTGACTATGTTACTTTGAATCGGAAGTATTGTGATAACAAAAGGTACAAAAATGAATATCCTATAATAATGGTGTCAAACTATCCTCCTGATACATCAGCGGAATTCCATAATCGGGTAAAGGTGGTTTATGCCCATTCTTTTTGGTTGCAGGTAACAGAAGATTCGTGTATTACTACTACTGAGGATGCCTTTTTTATACCGTCGTCGCCGGTTTCCTCGGACCTATTATCGTCACCGGTTCTTTTAGATTACGGAGAGGTATAAATACAAATAAAGTACATACAACTCTTTGTACGTCAGTTCGTAGTTGTGCACGTGTGAATGGTTGTTTGACTCATCTCCCACTATAATTACTAACCATCTGCTAATGGGCCTAATTATTTTGAATATATTTATGATAACGGGTGTATTAAGGATGATGTTACGAAGACAACGTGGAATCCTCCAAAAACTAAAGATGTGGGTGAGACAACTGTTGCGCATTTTAAAAAGAGAAATGTTAAACGCTCTACACGTATTAGAATTAAATGGAATCCGAAATGCAATGCTATTGATGCGGCGACTGTTTTACAAGATCATGCTTCTGCTGGGTCGTTTTTAACCGCAATGGGAATAAACCGCCTCCACTTCTGTACATTCGCCCGTTTAATGGCGAACATAAGAATGAAAATATTTCTGACAATACGCAAATGTTTGCAACGTATATAACGTACAGGATACGTACTTACTACCGTTTTCGATTCAGTGGAAGATTGTTTAATGAAGTGGTATAAAATTTACAGATGGATATGGATAACATTTTTTACGTTATGGAAAGAAGATATTTACTTTCTACATGGCCAGCATATTTTTATCAAATTGTATTTTGTAGTAATTTGAATTACTACTCAGCTAGAATACGTTTCGTTGTCTTCTGTGTAATTAACGATTTTGATTACGACATCGTTATCAAGGTTTTGGAAAAGTTTCATGGGAATACATCGGAAAGAAATTTAACTAAACTATATGCCTTATATCAGGATTGTTTAAGGAAAAAAGCATATACAATTAGGTACGAATCGTATAATGTAAAAGATAAAAAAGCGCAAAATATTGGTGGACTTAAATATAATTTGCCTCCTGTAATTAGCATGTCAAACATTTATACATTAGACCACGAATGTAAATATAAATTAAGACAGATAGGTCTAACTGAATTTTTAGGTGTTGATAGGATGCTATTTGCCAATGAGTTTAATAACTAAGAAATGTTATCATTCTTCAATATTTTTTGATTAGATATAATGTTGTAACAAAATAAATTTAAATTGCAAAATAAAAGAAAAATAAATGTTCATAAGTTTAATAATTTACTTAATTTTTATGTTGATTTTTCGAATTAAATCTTATTGAAGTGTTCCATTGACCTCTATAGTGTTAACATCTCGCTCTGCCAAATTTAATAAATTTTGTTTGTTTTTTCTTTCTATTTCTAAACTTTTTGTTTTTGCATTTTAAAGTTATGTTTTATAAGTTTTATGCTTTTTTAAAAATAATACTTTAAAACTTCGTTTTCATAGGGGGGGGAAAAAAATAAAAATATTTTTTGTGCAGCGAAAATAAGTGACAATGTAATTAGTGTATATGATGTAACAGAAGTGGGGAGCATACACTGCTGACGTAATCAACAGTGAAGGGAGTGAGAGAGACAGAAAACTCTATTGTTTGTAAGAATTTTATTATTTAAACAAAACAAAATTAATAATCTCTTTTTTCATTTTGTTTTTCTGTTTCATTCATATAATTTTTTCTTTCTTTTGTCATTCTTTCATTTTCTTTTTGTATTTTTGTTTATTTTTTTTAATCAATTTGTTTATTTATCAATTTGTAAATGGGACTAAGCGATCAAACATTCACTGATGGTCGTCCGGTGGGTGACGAGTATACCACGTTACTCACCTCAGAAAAGCGTACTTGCGCTAAAGGAAATTCACCTAAAATGAGCAAAAAGCTCCGCTACCACAAAGTCATAGACATGTTCATCATTAAAACAAGGCGCCCAACATTCATCTACCAACTGCACCAGTACCACCATTCATAGCACCAACCACTTCAAGTTACTTTCTTGATGTCACGGCTCCTCCAGATGTAATTACATGTAATTCTCTTTCACCTCTCCGGCAACAGGAAACCATGGAAAATGTTCCTCCTACAACACAATCTCACAAGCCATTACAACAAAATGAAAAATGAAATGCTTAATAACTTTTTTTTAATATAAAACTAAATAAACTTGTAAATTTGCAATAAAAACAAAAACAGAAAACTTGCAATATTTGTAAAAAAAAAATATATTTAAAGTTATTATAGTCAGTAACTTGAAACGCCATCTGTTGAAAGTAAAAAAAAAAATGGAATTTTCGTGAAAATTTACTCATTAACGGATAGAGATGAAGTTTATCTATTAAAAATAAGCACCGGGTCTTTTTGGGAATAAGGACCTCACTGATGTCTAGCATTGTTTTAGCTATTTTGCCACCTTTGGCCTTTCCTGTAATGTTTTTGTCGATGTTTATGTTTACTTTGACCCGTCTTAGTAAACCTTGGTACTTGACAATATTTCAGTTTAGTTTTCTAAGGTTGAAGAGGAAACATCATGAATATATTTGATTTAGCTGCTGAAAATAATACGGAGGAAAAAGCGGTTTTATTTCTTTAATCTAAGGGAGTATTGCACAGTGAATGAATGTGTTCTAATGGCTATCAAATGAAACTTTATCTAGGCGAAAAGGATAGATGGAGATGCAACTTGAGAGGATGCAAAAAACCTTTGGATTGAGAAAAGTATATTTTTGGAAAACAGTAATTTGCTATTTTGCTATGCTGCTGGACAAAACAATATAAATCTACTAAATTTTGTCAAGAGGAACTAGAATTAGCAACCGATAACTATTACAAGATTGTTTCAAGAAGTTTGCGCAGATCGTTTATTAAAAAATTTCAGAAAGATCGGAGGGCCAGGGAAAACAGTTGTGATAGACGAATCGAGTTTTTCTCGACGCAAAAATCATATTGGTAGAATTTATTCTAATCAGTGGGTCTTCGTAGGTATTTGTCGGGAGATGAATGCTTCATATATATTGAATGCCAGGCCGTACATCGGAAACACGACTGAAAACAATATCAGAATGTATTCACCCCGATATAACCATTATATCTGACATGTGGCCATACTATACCGGCATTATTAACATACCAGGAATAAATTATCAGCATTATACTGTGAATCATTCAAAAAATTTCGTAGATCCCAGCACAGGTAGTCATACACAACGAATTTAGTCGTTATGGGCCACAAGCAAAGGCAAGAAACAAAAAAGAACATGATAGACAGGGAGAAATTTAATAGACTCATATTTGTGTGAATTTTTATGGCGCCATAGAAATAACGGTAATGAATTGTTCAATCTATATTAATAAATGGCATTGTAAATTTTTGGCCACCAGAATATGTTCAAACACTAAAACAACTTTCGATTTATTATTTTTACAAAAAGGGTGATAATGCACACTATTGCTTTATTTCAAGACTTCTTGTTGCATTCCAAGTAAATAAAATCGAACGTAGTCAATCTTATATGTAAACGATGTTTTTAAACTTTTAGACCAAATTATACTTCCAAACAATCAGGGAAAAGTGTTAAACAAAGATTAAGAAGTGATCGTGAACTGCTATATATAACTAATAAAACATGTCAGTAACATTACCTGAGAAAAGTATATTATCTACGGTTTGAAAAATATATGCATAAACAACATATCCTTGTAATTGTTTATTGTCATTTTGACGCTTCACTTTTACAAATACATGGCGCTTGTGGTAATCCTAATTCTTCATGCTCTAGACTCTAGTCACGTGCTTCAACAAATACACCAATCATATGATGCCACATATTAGTTCTGTTACCCGCTTTCTTTTGTTACATACAATCAGAATTTATAATTCTGATACCAGATCAGATGCTAATTGGCATAAAAGAGGATTTCTTTAGACTTAATTTTGTATACATGACATGTGATGTTAAAATTTATTATACATACAAGTTTTCTAGATTAAAATATACTGATGTGTAGTGGAAGAACGAAATAGAAAAATAATAGTTTTGAAAAATAGTTTAGAATATTTTATAATATCAAAAATCTAATTTTGTATCTAAAAATCTAATATTTTAAATGTATTTTAGTGCAGGCATAGAGTCAGGTAACTAAGTCTAGGTCATTGCTATTAGGAGACCAAAAGCAAAAAAAAACCGTTAGGCCAACTCTTTTGTAAAAGAAAATCCCCCGTGTTAGGGAGAGCATTCTTTCAAGAATAGTCTGCATTCTGCTTCCCAAGCCAGAACACTACTTCAGGAATCGCTCTGTTAAACTCTTGCGAGATTTGTCTTTATTCCAGATAAACATCATTTTATTAAGATATAATTGTGATATTGTAAAGTACTTAAATTTGCTTAGAGAATAATATATTTATTTTAAAAGCAGTGGTGCTTTCTTAATTATTACTAATACTTCTATCTCAAACATACATGCAAGCCCTTTTACTAAACAGCTCAAGCCACAACACACTATAAACATACACATCACATCAATCACATTTCAGATGTAATGTAATTATTATGTTTTTTTTTCCTTCTCCTAGATGACTGATTATGAATTAAAGCGTCGCATGGCAAGAATATCTTCATATGATTTTGAGGAATTATAATCGTTGGGCAGATAGGCCATTCTATTATCAATATCAATTATTATGTGAAAATTTTAAATTTATATCATGAGAAATGCAAACTTGCTGTGTTTGTTTTTAAAAATAATTCAAGTTTTTCTGCTATTGCTCATTGTATTGAGCATTTAAATAAATATGGCATTACTGAGCGTAATAAAAAAAAATTTCTTGATTTGCAACATTATTTTGCAGAAATTCGACAAGCCTACAAATGAATATTTATTTTGTTTTGATAGCATAATTGATTACTCTTATTATTCATTTACAATTTAATTAGATAGATTACCGTAGCAATAATGGATATGTGGTTGAAAACTGGTAAACTTCATTCCACGGATATGAGAACTAGTTCCGCTACTACTGTTGAAAATGAACCAGATATTAGTATCAAAAAGTCATCCGGTGATTCGGATATACCCACTCGTAAAAAACGAAAGTATAATGAAGAATAATACATAAAATTGTGATGCACAACACAGTGGTTCAGCGAATGCAAGGGAGGTCATTGACCTGTGCATTAGTGTGGATGGGTTCATTCATCATTTCGCTTGTAGAGGGCGGATATATCCCTTTGCACTAGTATCAAATATGGCTTACGCTAATTGAAAGTGCTTATGGTCGTCGTCGCAGTTGATTATGTAACTTTTTTACTGATATAAAGGTCATTCTCCTTGAACTAATACATGTCGTCGTCGCTGATCTAAGGAATATATAAATGATCGAAAGTCTTAATATATCGTACAGTGATACAATACATCGGTGTATTTGAATATAGTATTCTCTCGGGACTTTCATCAAGTCTAGTAAGTATAATCAGAATTTTGTTTTTTTAAGGCTCTTGTAGTTATTGATTACCAGAGGAATCTAAACAGAAATGGTTACGCTTACAGAATATGTCTCAAGATTTAAAGGTTCATGACAGCAATTGCGTTTGTAATACATGCTTTCAAAAAGCGCAGACATTTGAGGAACCACCAACTAAAAAAACTAAAACTTCTCAAAAGAACAAAATTAACTTAAAACCGATATGGACAATATTGATTACATACTTGAAGACACAGATTCTGACCCCTCTTCAACTACCAGTTCTACTAGAACAAGTATCTCTTCAAGTTTTACAAAAATATCCGGAATGCCAGATGATGTGGAATCATCCCCGCCGCCGCGGGGAGGTTGCGTCACCATCAAGCCCTAACACACACACCCTTAACACGGTGAGGGATTAAACATGGCTGATTTAATGTATTGAGCAATAATATTTATCTAACTTTTTCCTTGTTTTTTTTTTTTCAGGGATGCTGTAATTTCAAATATTAATTATAACATATTATATATAAGCTTTTTGTGTGTTTTTTTAAAAATATTAATTAGTAAGCTTTTGTTTTAATTATAACTTATTATATATAAGCTTTGTGGGTGTTTTTTTTTAATATGAATTATGTAGATTTTGTTTTTAATAATAAACTTGTTATATAAGCTTTTTGTCGTGTTTTTTTTAAATAATTAATATAAGCGTTGTTTAATATAACTTATATAATAAGCTTTTTGTGTGTTTTGTTAAAATATGAATTATGTAAGCTTTGTTTTAATTATAAGTATTATATATAAGCGTTTGTTGTTTTTTTAAATATGTAATTATGTAGCTTTGTTTTTAATTATAACTATTATATGAAGCTTTTTGTGTTGGTTTTTTCAATAGAATTATATGAAGCCTTTGTTTTAATTATAAATATATAGATATATAAACTTTTGTTTTTTTTTAATATTATATATATAAGCTTTTGCGTTTTTTAATATTAATATAAAATATTATTATATAAGCTGTGTTTTTTTAATTATAACATATTATTATATATAAGCTTTTTTTGTTTTTCCATCTTCTCCCTCTACTAATTGGTAGATGGATTAAAATAAATGACGTTATAAATATAATAAAATTTAACGAAAAACTATGAGTTAAGATCAATAAATTAGTCGGCTTGTGCTTTTAATATTAAGTTTATTTAATTGTGTGTAACTTAAAACAACTATCAAAATAAAAAAAAATATCACTTTTGTTTTAATTGTGTGTAATTTAAAATCAACTAACAAAAATATTGACAGATTTGTTTTAATGCAGTTAGTATGGGCAAGTTTTTGCGTAACTTAAAAATCAGCTAACAAAAATATCACTTTTTGTTTTAATTGTGAGTAATTTAAAATCAACTAACAAAAATATCAATATTTTTGTGAAAATTAAATCAAATAACGCACAAACAATTCCACTTCCTGTAGCTGGGAGAAACATTATTTAAGTAGCATAATTTCTTTAATAAATAAAAAAATTATCGTAATGAGTGATTAGCCTTATCTGCATTTCTAAAAACACAGTAGCGCATTGATTTATAAAATTAATATAAACGTTTTCATTAAGGCCTTATCTGTTTTACTTTGCTTGCATTTCTAAACACAGTAGCGTATTGAATTCACCTTTTTTGCAATCGACGGAAAGCTGTGATAGTTGTGGGGATAAGATGATTTAAATAGGCCGTTTGTTGAGATGGTATGTAGTTATGGATCGGCCAGAGTATAAATTTTAAGTAGTCTCTTTCCTAATTTTGTTAACATTTAATACAGCCCAATTTTCTAACAATCTTTTTGCACTTGTAGTATGTTTGCCTGCGATGCATGGCATTGATTATCAGCACCTTTGTTCCTCCCCCCATATGTATATGTGGGGGGCCGCTCGTTGAGCGGGAGGTATGTTTTATCACTTTATATATTAATGTAGATTTAGTTGCAAGTTCCTAATATTTTTGGTTTTTCAACAGCGCCCCGTGCCTCCGCCGACCCAATCGCCTCCACCAGCCCCATGATGGGGGTTAATTATATTATAATTAACATATAAAATATTGATTTTTTTAAATGAGAAGTTATTTTCATTTCAAAACCCCCAACCCTCATGCATATATGCGGTCCAACCAATAGTTTACTTTTGTGTTCTTACTGTAATCACCAATGTCTTAAGATGTTTTAAATAAACAAATTGTTTTACTTCTAATATATATAACATTTAAACTCACATGTTCTATAATTGTATCAATAGAGGTGTTTGTATAAGGTGTCATTATTTTTTTTAAACATGATGTTAAATAGATTAATATATACGCCGTCCCCCCACCACCAATTAATATTCTCACATAATTACATTCTTTTTATGTCTTAAGATGTTTTACTTCTAATATATATAACATTTAGACACACATAGAGGTTGCAAGGTGTCATTTTTATTGAAAATGATGTTAATATATGCTGCCCAACCAATAGTTTACTTTGTGTTCTTACTGTAATCGCAAATGTCTCAAGATGTTTCATTTTTCTCCTCACATATTTGTCATTAGTTTATACCTCAATTGCTATATTGTTTTTTAAATATACCATTTGTATTATCTCAATTAGTTTGCTATATATAATGGATATTGTGTTTTTAGATATGGCAATTTTGACTTGTTTTACCTTATTGTCATATAATTACATTCTTTTTTTATTTTTATGTCTTAAGATGTTTTAAATATACCATTTGTATTATCTCAATTAGTTTGCTATATATAATGAATATTGTGTTTTAGATATGTCAATTTTTACTTGTTTTATTGTCACATAATCACCATTAGTTTACTATATAAGTGTTTTAACATTTTTATGTCTTAAGATGTTGTTTAATATAACTTATATTTATTTTTCACCTTATTCTCACATAATTAGTTTTTGCTATATATCATGTTGTTAAATAACACCCAAATAAATTATTAAAGAAATTATTTATTTTTTGTTCCCCTACCCCACCATATATATCAATTGTCTATCAATTATTGAAAGATATGTTAAATGCCCTATAATCACCTAATGTGAAATAAATGTTAAACTACCTTGTTTTATTTCCCCCCGAGGTGTGTATATGACATTTTACAACTATGAACTAAGTGACCGCTTTGGTCAGATATGTCAATTTTTACTTGTTTTACCTTATTGTCATATAATTACATTCTTTTTTTATTTTTATGTCTTAAGATGTTTTAAATAAACCATTTGTTTTACTTATACCTCAATTAGTTTGCTATATATAATGAATATTGTGTTTTTAGATATGTCAATTTTTACTTGTTTTACCTTATTGTCATATAATTACATTCTTTTTTTATTTTTATGTCTTAAGATGTTTTAAATAAATAATTTGTTTTACTTATACCTCAATTAGTTTGCTATATATAATGATTTAATTTTATTTGCGCTTAAGTAAATGTTGTGTTTGTTTTCCCCCACTATTCGTACATTCTTTTTTATGTTTAAGATGTTTTCACATACATAATTACCACTAGTTTGTTTGTTTGTGTGTCTATGATGATGTGTTTTAATTTATTTGTCTATTCTCATATAATCGCCTTTTTTTTATTAAATTGTTGTTAAATAATGTTAAAATACCTTGTAAACCATTTTGTTTTACTTATACCTCAATCAGTTTGCTGGTTGTTTTGTAACTTATTTATTTTTTGTTCTCCCACCCACATTGGTAATAATGTTTATTGTGTAGATATATCAATTACATAATCACCATTTCAATTGTCTATCAATTATTAAAAGATATGTTAAAAATGCCCTATAATCACCTATAATTGTTGTTAACTAATGTGAAATAATAAAAAAGATATGTTCCCAAGGGTCACATACTTATATATGATAATTTACACTATGAACTAAGTGACCGCTTTGGTCTAGTGGTTTGCATTGCCGTCTTCTGACTCAACAATTAAGGTTCGATTCCAGGTTAAACAACTTTTTTATTTCATTTTATTTAATTATTTATAATTTATTGATATTTATAATTTAATTATTTATAATTAAATTTATAATTTATTTATATTTATAATTTATTTATATATTTATAATTTAATAGCCATCGATTTGGATGATGTGATGACGTCATCTTTGAATTAGGCTCATTGATTTGGATGAGGGAGCGCCCTCGGTCTCGACCAAGAAAAGTAACATAGCCCCTGCGCCAGAACATATCTAACTACCCTACTTCCCGACTGTTTAAGTAAAGAAATCCATTCCATTACAAATGAATGGGTCATAAATAATTTACAAGGAATCCAAGTGAACGATGGAGACATTCCGTACGATTTACTAGAAACCATCTTGAATCAAAACACCATATATTATGAATTTTTATTTTCTAAAGGACTTGAAAAATGCCGATTTTTAGAAAAAATTTCAAACAGAAATATTTTAAACTTAGAAGACTTTGGCTGTCCATCAATCAAAAATATACCACCAGTTATGGCTAGCAAGCTCTCAGCATAAATATATTTGTAAGTTTCATAAATATAAAATATACAACTGCGCTTTGTATTTAGCCACAAAGTTGCACTTTTGGATGTCGGCTATTTCCAGAAAAGTTAATTTAGATAATTATGAAATTAGAAAAATAACATACAAAAACAGACTTCCAAAAACTGGTATAATAAGTTCCGGATCTGTTGGCTTTCAATGGATTCGTTTTTGATAGTCACAAAAACATAATAAAATGTGTCTACTGTATGCTAGAACTTGATGTAAAAAAAAATTATCTCATGTCTTTGTTGGACCCATAGGCCACTATAGTCCTAACTGTAATAATTGGTTTGAAAAACATGTGATTTAAAAATGTTATTTTGAAACAGTTTAAAAAAAAAGAACTTCATGCATTATAATTTCTAATAAAATAAATTTTGTATACAATTTATTTGGATAATTTTAGATAACTGTTTTACTACGTGTTTCTTAAAACGTTGTAAATGTTAGTAACAACATATAAGTTTAAGTAATTATTTGTATAATTTTATATTTCATGTATAATTTTATACATCATATACTTTTTAAATTAAAAAATATTGTTAATTGTTCATTATTTATTCTTCCTTCCCATTTTTTCTTTAAATTTGACCATCTTAACTACATTGGAAGTTGTTTATACATTGAAATGGTTGAATAACCATCTCTTTAATATTTATAATATGGTAAAACTAAAGAAACTTAATATAGAATTACCCATTATAAATAACGATTCTCAAGAAGATGTAATTAAAAAAAATTATTTTTATCACAGTATAATTTGCGGACCAAGAAATTGTGGAAAAAGAAGTTTATTATTGACCTTGCTTTTTCCATAAAACTCATGGATTACGCCTCAGATTTATAGCCTTTCCCCCCAAGCATTATATATAGACATACATTACATATATATATCATATATATGTATTTACCATATATAATATATATATATATATATATATTATTAATATATAATATATTATATATAATATAATATATATTATCTATATTATATAGTAAATCATTGCGAACACGGAACAAAAATAAAATCAAAATAAACGTATAAATAAAATAATGGATCATGATCCTCAGATTGGTTATTACAAACTTACTGATAAAGTGATTAATCCTCAACAGGCAAAACCCAATTCTATAATTATATTTGATGACTGTGGCTTAGATAATCAAAATGTAATGCAATATTTCTTCACTAGAGGAAGGCATAAAAAATGTTGACGTATTTTACCAAATCCATACATATGCATACGCTAGAAAACAATGTTACGAGATAATGCAAATTTAATTTATAGCATTTAAGTTAGATGAATTACATTTAAAGCATATTTATGATGATCATGTAAATTCTGATATGTCATGGGAACAGTTAAAAGAATTATGTTCACTTTGTTGGAAGGATAATTATAGATTTTTACTTATTGATAGTCAAAGCATTGGAAATAGCTGGGTGGATGCAACACAATGCGGAAGTCAAACTTGTTGATGATGATGATAATTTTGATTGCTGCATTCCATTGGACACGATTTTGGGCTTTTTTGAAGTTTATAATAGAATAATTCTACAAGGAAGACATGAACAAATATTACATAGAAGTAGAAGTGATAAGGATTCGATTTTTACCACAAGTGCAGATGTTAAGGCTTGTGTTAAGCTTATATCAGTACAATGGAGGATCCCATATGTAAAAGTGTCTGATCAACAAAAATTGAAGTTTTTGAAGTTTATCAACAAAGGGACTTCCATGTACATGCTTTCAGATCCTGGGATATTATTGAGTATCCAACCTTACCTACTACTAACAAGCATACATGGACCTTGAAAACAACCACAAATTTGGAAAAACCTCGTTACGTAATTGTACCGATTTCAGACTAATAGAAAAAATAATAAACTAGCAGACCCAACAGTTTTCGATCAAAATAATATTACTAATGTTAAACTGCACCTAAATTCAGAGATTTATCCTTATGATGACTTCAATGTGAATTTTTCAAAAAACTATTTCTGCTTTTTGTATTACATGTATCAACATTTTCAACATAGTTATTATGGAAAACCGAACTAACCACTAATGTCCAGAGACAATTTCAAAAATATTGCACCAATTATTGTAATCGATTGTTCATGTCAATCGGAAGCCATCAGATCATCTTCCGTCGACATTAGATTAGAAATTAAATGTAGTGAAGATTCTAAAGCTACAGCCTACGCATTAATTTTACATGATAGTATAGTAGAATATAATCCTTTATCTGGTCTGGTCAGAAAATTATAAAAAATAAGTAGATGTGGATGACGCAATTACTTGTATATAAATACAGCTGCAACTCCACAAAAATGATCATTTCCTCATCATGTGTGAATCTGCAGTGATTGATATTCAGTGTTGCCAAACTAAGAAGGGATCGTATATTGTAAAGGAATAAGCAACAGTCGATTTCGATGGTGCAGAGAAACACTGGATTTTTAAACCACCACCATTTGGAGAGCCTAGCTCATCACCTAACAGATGGGTCTTCCGAAATCTGCATGGAATAAAGTGGGAAGATGGTAAGGTGGATTATGATCAATTATGCTATAAATTAAAATTTTTAACAATGAAATATAGATATTTATATGGCAAAGGGCTAGAAAAGTGTAATTTCCTAAGTGAATATATTGGAAAAACTGTTTTTAATTTAGAAAATTTTGGTTGTCCTACTATAGAATCAAGTATAATGAGAGTAATTGTTACTATCATAATATGTCAATTTATGATAAATTTAATTGCGCTTTAAAAAATTATAAAATGTTAATTAAATGGATGGAAGAAAACAGTAGTAGTGTAAAAAGGAGGCTTTTGGCTCTGTAAACATGGCGGCCAAGGAGGAAGAAGATATGTGATTGGTGGAAAGGGGGAGGTAGAATGGTTTTATGAAAAGGAGAGGACCCCTCTCTTCTACCCTCTCTCGCTCAAACGCTCTCTCTCTCTGAGTCGTTTTTCTGGTTCTCTTCTCTAGCTGTCTGGAGGAAGAAGAGGCGGAATGGGCGGGGGGGTTAGAATAATTTTATCAAAAGGAGAGGACCCCTCTCTTCTACTCCCTCTCACTCAAACGCTCTCTCTCTGCAAAAAGTCGTTTTTCTGGTTCTCTCCTTCTCTTTAGACTATTTCTCTAGCTGTCTGTACATCATGTCTATTTATTAAAATAAATAAATAACAGTTGATTTGCATATTTAAAATAAACATTTTAAATTGTATAACCAGATTCCATTTGAAGGAGATCATATGATTGTAAAACTACAAAATTACGACTGAGATTTTTAAAACTTGGTAGTAATTGCAAATGTGCAAATATATATACATGTGTATATATTAGCGTTTGAGTGAATGTTCTTTGTGTGCCAAGCTAGAGTAATTTATTATCTAAATAATTTTTTAAAGTTTTGATATAATTGCATACGTTTGTATTTAATATTTACTATTACGGTCCTCAACAGACCACCTGTTCCACATTTATTGCATGACCAGCAATCCTTTTTTTTATACTAGCTACGTAGCAAACATGACTGTATTCTCTGTAAGTATATCAATTAAAGTAAGAAACGTATGTAATATACAGTTTACCATCCTCTATTAAAGCAGGAATAAAACAATAAATGCATCTTATTCTTACAATAATAAATGCTCTCGTATTTATGTTGTCATGATACAATGTTTTTTTTTTCTGATTTATTAGCTAGTTTTACCCATTATCTTTAAAAATATTTAAGTTGCACTAACATTATCATTTTTTTTTTTCGGAAAAAACAAACTGCATCTTTATGGTAATTCTGTTTGTGAATTTCTTAGCATGAAACTATCCTGGGGGAATTTTTTTTTTTTAATTTTACAATTTAAAGGTGATGGGGGGAGTATTTCAAAGTGTATATAAATAATAAATTTACCTTTCTTTTTTTCTTACTCCCTCATAGATGAACAAGTTGAAAGCAGCTTTAAATTCAGTTACTCATGAAGCTACTAAATCAATAAAAGAGCTAACAAAATTAAAACAATACCCGATTGATAAATTTTAACTACTAGAAACCAGATATGGTAAAATGTATATTTTAACATTGGATGACGAAGGTTGCAGGTTTAATTGTTTCCTTCCTAAGAAATATTCAGATTGTATAGACAAAGAAATGATAGAAAATTACGAAAGCGAGTCAATTGTTCTAATATATAAAGGGATGGCGTCAAATAACGCCTTTATTTTAGAATTTCATTAACCGTTATTGTTAAATATAAAGGGATGGCGTCAAATAACGCCTTTATTTTAGAATTTCATTAACTGTTATTGTTAAATTGTTTTTTAACCAGTAACTAGAGGGTTTTTTTTTAATTTATTTATTTTACTTTTTACCCCTTGAAAAAATCAATTTTTTTTGAAACCACATTTGTAAAAATCTTATATATTGGCTTCAGTAGATAAAGGAAATAATTAATATGCCTGTACTTAATAGTAGTCTCAGTAGTCAACTTGATGAAGTACCCTACAATAGGTATATCTGTATTCAATCATCCTTTACTATAACAACCTTTTCCACTGTAAGCCATAATTATGACAGATCATTCACTTGACGAATCAATTAAATTGTGTTTGGAGTGTGCATTTCTTGTAATTCATCAGGATTTTTTAACGGGGAGGAGCGTCGTGTTCTCTAAAGAGCACAAAGTAATAGAACGAAAAAAATCTTCACAGAGAACAAAACAAGTGTTTTAATTGTTTAAAACATTTATTTGAATACCGGCCAATTGTACGTTGTAATAGCTGCGCTAGGTCGGTTCGAAATTTCTACTGGACACCAATTTAATGAAATATGGACACTTCAGCCAATAAATTTAGTTTCTTTTAAATTAAGTGAATCCCTACGTTACTGGTGCAAAAACCAAAACTTTTGCTGTAATTAGTTGTCTTATTTTTATAATATTTAATTTATTTATTAACCTAAAGCCTTCATACAATTATATAAGATGCAATAGGTACAATTGCATAAAAAAAAAAAAAGAAGTGTAGATCGTGCGATAAAGAAGGTTGGACAACAATTTACCCTTTGCGCATTTATCTAATGTTTCAAAAGTTCATATAAGAATAATTTAAGCAATCACTAAAAAAGTAAAATAAATAAATAAATAAACATCCTTTTTCCCACCACTGCTGACAACACAGCTATCATCATCATGGTTTATGTAAGTTTTACCATTATTATTACCTACATTACTGTATCCCGGTAAAAATAAAATAAAAACAAAGCTTCTTTTTTTTTTCAGTGCAAAGAGTGTAATATTAATTTTGAAAAGACACATCAATTCAAAATACATAGAGCCTTAAACCTGGTGAGCGTACAAAATATGGATGCACTTGTGGAAAAACATATTTTTATAAAAAAGATCTTCAAATTCATAAGAAGAAGTGTACAGCTCGAGGATGCTACCTGTAAAGTATATATATATATATATGAAGTTGTAATTATTTAAGTATTATTAATTTGTTTTCTTCTTAGGTGTAGGCATTGTCAATGTATACAAGCCGATATACACAATGGCCGTTTACATGAAGCTGTCTGTGGAAGTAAAAGACTAAGATTAGGGGAACCTTCCAGGAAGGAGCTCTTGGCATTATCCACAGGGTTGAATAATATAACCCCATATGAGATAGCTTTTCAGGGACGACTTGCATCATATTTTGTACGCTCACCAAGTTGTATGGATCTTCCAATATTTCTAGAAAGTGTACGTTTCGAAAATTCTAGAATCATTCATCAAAGTGTGGTGTCACACTCATCCATAAAATTTAATCTGTGGGTAGACTGCACTTTTGAAAATGTACATGGAGAAAAAATGGAAAAGGCCTTGAAAACAACTAACAAAGCAGTCTACCTAGCTGATGATGTCAACAGCTTTCTAGATGCAGCCTTTGCCAAATTAAAGAAAGAACTAGAAGAAGCGGCTATGACCAAGAGTGGCTGGTCACTGGTTTCAGTGGATGGGCTAAGAGTGAGGGTAAGCAAACACAACCCTTTAAAAGCTTCAACATATTTACCTTTGCCTAGGTGTATTGAAAGCAAAAAGGCATGTATAAATATAAAAAATTTTGATAATAAATGTTTTGTGTATGCCATACTCGCCAAATTTATTGATGGAAAAAATTCAGAACGACCAAATAAATACAAATCATTGGAAAATAAATATAATTTTTCGTGTGTAAATTTCCCGACCTCTCTTAAAGATGTTGACAAATTTGAATACGTTAATAATATTTCCATCAATATATTTGGACTGGATGATAACAATGACGTGTATCCTCTAAAAGTGGTTTATAGAGAATTAGATGACCATCGCAATCTGTTACTACTAAATTCAAATAACAATTACCACTATGTTTATATAAAAAAATTTAATAGACTTGTCAGTAAGCAAATATACAAACGTAAATCATCAAAATATATATGTAAAAGATGTTTCACCCATTTTGATGAACGTTATAATGGAGAATCTCGGTACCAAAACCATAAATTATTCTGTTGCTCGCACAAACCTACAAGATTGAGTTACCAACAAAAAACCATTTATTGAATTTGAACATGGCGGGTACATATAGAGGGTCCCCGTCGTAATTTACTTAGATTTTGAAAATATATTGGAACCAGTGAGCACTTGTAGCCCAAACCCCGATGATTCATTCACTATAAATACTCACCTACACACTCCAATGAGCTTCGGCTTGTACATAAAAATAAGTGATGAATTAGATATAATTGACCATAGTCTTCCTAAAGAACCATTTATATACAGAGGGCCTGATGCAGCTAAAAAAATGCATTCTATACTTAAAGAGCATTGCAGAAGCTGTGGAGGATCTGTGCAACATTAATACAGCTATGAAACCCCTAACCCCTGAAAAATAAGAAAATTTCAACTGCGCCAATACTTGTTACATGTGTGATAGATTTTTTACTGATGAAAATGAAAGGTAAAAGATCATTCACACATTTCAGGCGCTTATAGAGGCCCAGCACATAATAAATGTAATTTGCTGTGTAAAAAAGTAAATTTTGTACCAGTATTCTGTCACAATCTTAGCGGTTATGACGCACATTTCTTAATTACCCAATTGGGGTATGATGATAAAGAGATATTCGTTATCCCCACTTCAGGGGAGCGGTATATCTCTTTTACAAAAAGTATTAGTGAAAACATGAAGTTAAGGTTTGTAGACACATTTCGATTTATGGCCTCCAGTTTGGACAATTTAGTGAAAAATCTTGAAATTTAACAGAAACGTAAAATTCTTCAGTCCGGATGTGATGCATCTGGTAACTAGGAAAGGTGTATTCCCCTACGAGTATATTTCATGTTGGGACAGGCTAGGAGATAGTGCATTACCCTCCAAAGAAATCTTTTATAGTAGCGTTAAGGGGGGATATAAGTGAAGACGATTATCAACATGCCCTCAACATTTGGGATGCATTTTCATGCAAAACTCTAGGAGAATATAGTGATTTATATTTGAAAATTGATTACTAATTCTCTCCGACATATTTGAACATTTTAGAACGGTAACTATTGGATCTCATAAACTTGACCCAGCTTATTATTTCACTTTACCAGGTTTGTCTTGGGATGCAATGTTGCGGCTAACTCAGTGTAAATTAAAGCTCCTCACTGAATATGATCAAATTTGATGATAGAGAGAAGGGTAAGGGGTGGAATCTGTCAGGTGTCACGCAAATTTGCCGAGGCTAATAATCATTTCATGGATGATTATAATCTTTCGTTACCATCCACTTTTATAGCATACCAAGATTGCAACAATCTATACGGTTTTGCAATGAATAAATTCCTCCCTTATGGTGATTTCAAATGGGTTGAACCGGGCAGTTTGAATCTGGATTGTTTAGGAGAATGTGATGAAACTGGATATATATTAGACGTTGATATCAAGTATCCACCTGAACTCCATAACAGTCATAATGATTTGCCATTCTTAGCTGAAAATATTTCAGTAGAAGGGGAAACTAAATTAATACCACACTTTAGACCTCGCAAAAACTATGTATGTCATTACAAGATATTAAAACAGGCTTTAGCACATGGTTTAAAATTAATACGAATCAATAAAGTTTTGCAATTCAAACAGTCGGCATGGTTAGCACCATATATACAGCATAACACCGAAAGCTACAAATCAATTTGAAAAGGACTTATACAAATGTTTAATAATTCAGTTTTTGGTAAAACTATGGAAAATGCGCATAATAGAATTTCTATTAAACTTGTGTCAAATCCATTGAAGTTAGAAAAATTAACAGCTCGACCTGACTGTCTAGATTACGTTATATATAACAAAACTCTGGCAGCTACACATTTAGCCAAGAATAGCATTCTGTTTAATAAACCTATTTACACCGGTCTTTGCGTTTTGGAATTATCAAAATTACATTTATAGTGGTTCCATTATAATGTGGATGCGTCCAT
Source organism: Triatoma infestans (assembly GCA_011037195.1). Lineage (NCBI taxonomy): Eukaryota > Metazoa > Arthropoda > Insecta > Hemiptera > Reduviidae > Triatoma > Triatoma infestans. The sequence continues at coordinate 53,574 of JAAEAF010000011.1, forward strand.
ATTTTGGGGCTGATAGGTTGCAGTTGTGTTATATGGACACTGTTTCATTCATTTATCTAATTAAACCAGATAATTTATTTAATGATTTACTGCGGATGCGAAATTATTTAGATTTGTCCAACTATCCCTCATCAGGCCACCCATTCATCCAAATCTTATGTCAGGAATTCAATATGGCATCATGTGATATCATTACTGAATTACAAAAGAATAAAGCAGCTGTAGTTAAATTTAAGGATGAAGCCGCAGGGGGAATAATAACAGAGTTTATTGGACTCCGCTCGAAAATGTATTCGCTACGACTGGGAGGTTCCAAAATAATAAAAAAGGCAAAAGGGGTAAAAAAACCTGTTCTAAAACATTCCATAACATTTGATGATTATGTTGCTTGCTTACTGACAAACGAAGCAATTAGGCATTCAATGGTTATGTTTAGAAGTAAGCAGCACGTCATGATGACTGTACAACAGAATAAAGTAAGTTTATGTCCTCTAGATAATAAAAGGTATATAACTGATTCAATTACTTATTTGACGTATAATTGATTTTTTTACTCGGGCTCTGGGACATTTTTTAAATGAACTATCTATGATTATGTAATAATTTATTTGTGTGATATTGATGACATGTATTTTAGTTTTGAGCTAATAAAGAAAAAATTAAGAAATGTGTTAATTTCTTCCCCTAATCAGATAACAAAAATAGGATAGAAAAAAATAACCATTCTTTTTATAAAAAAAATATATAATTATTTAATACCATGTTTTTTAAACCAAGTACAATTTTGATTATGTAAGCTATGTAATTGACATGGACATTCTTTAATTACATCTTCTAAAAGTTGCAGTCCACAATACACACACAATTGTTTCTGATGTTGATAAATCCATTAAAGGCTAATAATTCCGGACTTAGAGTTGTTTTCCAGCCCTTGAAAGTATTTCCCCTAACATTAGAATTTGTAAAGTCTACCTGAGCAGTTGTCCAAGAGCCAAGAAACCAACATTTTACTGAACTGTAGAGCGCAGTTATACTTTGTTTCACCATGATAATTACATTTGGGAAAGTGATGATATGGACATAATTTTTTAAGGCTAGGACAGCCAAAATCCTGAAGGTTGAATACAGGTTTTTCAATAACATCTCCTAGGAATTTACATTTTTCATCTCCTTTTGTAAACAGGTAGGCATAGTTCGTTGTCTCATTCCTTAAAATATCATCGAGTTCAGAATAGTCAGTATTTCCAATTTCCCATCCGATTCCATGAAGATTTCTATATACCCATCTATTGGGAGGTGAGTATGGATTTCCATAGGATGGGGGTTCGAATAACCATTGCTTCTCCAAACCAGTCAAGTCGACAGTAGCCAGCTCCTTGACGATGAATCCATGATCGCAGCTTTGATAACCTTGCACATCTATTACTGCAGCGCACATATTGACTGATGAGTTCTTCTTTGTTGTGCATCACTTTATATCAAACTTACCCCCTCCCCCTTTACCGTAAAAAATTACATTCTTCTTACCATGCCAGATAAAGGATTGTATTCCACGAGGCATCAACTCCATCCCACCACATCACCAATTATATTCTTCTGACGATGCCAGATATAGGTTATATTCCACGAGGCTGTCATGTAAAATTAAGGCATATGCTGTGGTATTAGCCTTGAAAGCTTCAGTACATTCTATCTCTAACCTAATGTCAACAGAAGATGATCTTATGGCTTCCGATTGACGAGAACAGTCTATTACAATAATAGGTGCATAATCTTTAAAATGATTTTTAGACATAAGAGGTTGGTTTGCTTTTCCATAGTAACTATGTTGAAAATTTTGATACATATAATACAAAAAACTGAAATAATTCTTGGAAAAATTTACATTTAAGTCGTCATAAGGATTGATCTCTGAATTTAGGTGTAGTTTAATATTAGTAATGTTGTTTTGATCGAAAATTGATGGATCTGTTAGTTTGTTATCTTTTCTGTTGGTTTGAAATGCAATAATCACATAACGGAGTTTTTCCAAATTTGTTGTAGTTTTCAATGTCCATGTATGCTTAGTTGTAGCAGGTAGGGTTGGATATTCGATAAGATCCCATGATCGAAATGCCATGTGTATGGTCTTCCCCTTATTGATAACATTCAAGAACTTCAGTTTTTGTTGATCAGACACTTTTACATATGGGATTCTCCATTGCACGGATTTAAGTTTAACAGAAGCGTTAACTGCTGCTCCAACGTGAAAATAGAATCATTATCACTTCTACTTCTATGCAATATTAATTCATGTTTCCCTTGTAGTATTATTCCATTGTAATCTTCAAAGAAGCCCATAACTGTGTCTAGTGGAATGCAGCAATCAAAATTACCATCATCATCAATAAGCTTGACATCTGTATTAGGAGACATCCAACCGGCAATTTCCAGTGCTTTAACTTTATCACTGTTGAAAGATACGTAACCTTTAAGGGTGCTGACAATTCCTGGGTTACGGACGTGGTCAACTAAAACTCCATTTAACTGATATTTGATTTCATCAAAGAGAAACATAAAAGCATTCCTCACTAATCTCAGATCTAAACTTGCTGAAGATTCTTCTTTTTCTACTTTTCCTTGAATATAAAGAAAACTTTTTGATGGAACTGTGAAAATGTCTTGTTGTTGTACTGAAATAATTATCTCATCCGAATTGTTCAGCGATTGTGTATAAGGTTGGTATGTGTGATATTCATAGTTGGTTGTCCTCTCTTCGAAAATAATCCCATCACTTACATTTAATAGTTCTTCCATTGTGGTTTAATTAAAAACCCTATTTGTTGTAGAAAGTAAACGTTTGAAGGTGTTAACACTCTGTGGGGTAAACGTTGAATAATGGATGGTTTAACTCCAGTGTTACTGCTTTTATACCTTTTAAAATCCATACCCATTTTTCTTCAAATGTAATCGAATAGTAATTACTTCTTCACAAAAGTTCACCAGATTATTATCTTGATCTGTAAGAGACAGCGTAATATTATCAATTCTCTCACCAATGACTGGAAAATAAATGACTGGTACAGGTTCATGTACCAATTTATAACCTGGTGGAACTGTAGGAGAAAACTCATATACCGTATGACCAGGTTTGCCATTTCTATATGAAACTGCAGCTATATTGCAATTTACAACAATTGTATTTACACCATGAATTTTTACAAGCTCATCTGATTTATGAGTAATGTTTGCCTCCAACACTTTATGTTGAGTAAATCCTAGTAAAGGACCAATTGAATACTCTTTGTTGAAATCAACAGGTTGTGTACACTTGAACTCAATTTTCAAAGTATTAACATTTCCTTTCATTTTAATTGAATCAGGTGATTCCATGTTTCTTTTCAGATAATCTGCTATAGCTTCACCTCATAGTTCCCAGTAGGAATACTAATCACTCTGTCACCATAATAAAATTTATTGTTTACATTTTCAATAATATTTGGAATTGAGTTATAAGATTGGAAGCTAAGTAAGCCAATCTTACAGTCAGCTCCGTCCAGTAAACTAATTGGTGGAAATATATCAGCGCTAAGGATGCTGGATGTACCTGTTAAGGTAAAAGTGTAAGACATGACTAATGTCCGCAAACTTTGTTATGCATTATTATAGAGAAATTCTAAACATAAATGTCCACAGTAAGGCGTATTCCAGTCTTGATATCTCTCACGATTGTACATGATTTCACAGTTGTTAAAATAATTTAATATTTCTAATGGTGGTCTAAGATTCCCAAATGGATCAAAATACATAACCTGATTACCTTTTTTAATATACGCTACCCAGTGAGTTCCAACATTGTACGCTGAATCTAGATTTACAACGGCACATTCTTCAGCTTTAGCAAATTTTGGTAGCGTGTCACGCATATATACACCCCTAACGTGTGGAACATTTTTTGCATATTTCATTAATTCTATGTTTGTGAGTGCTCTGTTAGGAAGTAGTCAGTGTTTTTTTCTAATGTAAAGGCCATATCCTTTTTTATATGGTTTAAGATAAAATCCTTGACCAATTTGCTGCTCTTCCAATTTTCTATTATGTCATTTCTATTATGATTTTTTTCTTCTCATTTCTTCTAACTGATCCCTTGCAACTTGGGTGTCCTTTACTGCCTTTGCTATTGCAGATGCTCCACCAGCTAAACTTCCTAATGCAGATAATCCCGCAAATAATGGGACTGTAAACGGAAGAATTCCACAGTGTGATGGGTGCGGTATATATTGGGCAGGGGGTAAAAATTATTTTTCGGGGTATTTTTCTGGGCGGGGGGCAAAACATAGGGCGAGTGTGGCTGGGGGCAGGACGGGGGAACAAATCTGGGCGAGGGGGGTCGAACCCATGGCGCGGGGTCCCGGAGGCCTAAACATACGATACACATCCAATCTAACTAAATCCAAACAGCCACAATGGTCTACTGGCTAGCTCAACTGACTCATAACTCTAATAACGCAAGTTCAATCCCAACTAAAACTAATTTTTATTTTTTCAAACAACGCGGCCGCCATGTTGGAGTGCTGGAGTGCTTTACAATGCCCCTTTTTATTCTACTGTTTTGGTTGTGATTCAGTAAGTGCATTTAACCATGGTATGGATTCAGGCGAAATGACAAGTCTGGTAGCTTGTCTATTTGAAAAAAGTATGTCAACATGTACGGATGTACCGGCTATTAATAAAGCCTCATATAGTTTTACTAAAGATTATAGTTTACCTTTGTATTATAGATACTTATATGATACTGATGAAGAGGAGTGGAATGATGCTAGAACTCTAGATGTAACTGGTGGAGTTCTTCCGTTTCTTGCACTTTTATTCGCAGGGTTGTCGGCAATTGGAAGTTTAGCTGGTGGGCATCAGCCATAGCTACAGCAGTTAAGGATATGCAAAATGCAAGAGATCGTTTGGAAGAGATGAGAAGACATAATAGAAAAATGGATAAGCAGCAAATCGGTAAAGAATTTTATCTCAAACCGTACAAAAAAAAGTTACGGTCTTTACATAAAAAAAGACTGATTTAATTAAATTTAGTAGAGATATACCAAATTTTAGGGGTGTTTACATGCGTGATACTTTACCAAAATTTCCAAAAAATAATGAATGCGGTATTGTAAATTTGGACTCAATAAAAAATAAAGGTATTCATTGGGTTTCTTACATTAAGAAGGGTAATATTGTCTCCTACTTCGACCTATCTGGAAACCTTAGACCTCCACTAGAATTACAGCATTATTTCAAGAAATGTAATATATCACTTACAATCGACATACATATCAAGAATGGAATACTTCTTATTGCGGACATTTGTGTTTACAATTTCTGTATAATAATGTGTAACACAGTTGAAAGATATTAGTCATGTCTTATACTTTTACCTTAACAGGTACATCCAGCGTTCTGAATGCTGACATATTTCCTCCCATTAGCCTATCAAATGAAGATTATTTTAGTAGTATTGGTTTACTTAGCTTTAAATCATACAACTCTATACCAAATATAATTGAAAATGTTAATAATAAATTTCATTATGATGATGATAAAGTTATTGAAATTCCTACGGGGGCTTTTGGGATTGAAGCCATAGCAGAATATTTGAAAAAGAATATGCCAGCTACAGATTCATTAAAAGTGAGAGGAAATGTGAACACTTTAAAAACTGAATTGTTGTGTACCCAACCAGTTTATTTCAACAAAGAACATTCTATTGCTGCTTTACTTGGATTTACACAGCATAGAGTGTTAGATAAAATGGTCTTTCATAAATCAGATGAAATAGTGCAAATCCGTAGTGTAAATACAATTGCCATAAACTGCAATATAGCTACAGGCTCTTACAAAAAGGAAAACCTGGTCATACTACATATGAATTTTCTCCTACAGTTCCTCCAGGATATAAGCTAGTACATAAGCCTAATCCAGTCATTTATTTTCCAGTCACAGGAGAAACAATTGATAATATTACGCTGACTCTTACAGATCAAGATAACAAAATAATAGATTTTCACGAAGAAGTGACTACATACGTTTACATCTGAAAAGAAATGAGTATTGATTTCCAAAAGTATAGAAGCCGGAACATCAGAAGTAAACCGTACAGTATTGAACATACTCCTCGTAGAGTGTTAACTCCTGCAAACATCAGATATTTACAACAAATAGGTCTTGTAGTAAAACCAAAATGGAAGAAATATTAAATGTAAATGATGAAGTGATTTCGAGGAAAGAATAACCGATTATGAATATCATACACATTAACCATATACCCAATCATTGTGTAAGTGGGGCAGCGCCGAAGAGAGCTAGAGAGTGGGGCGAATGTGACCGAGCTGGGAGGGGCAGTGTTGGCCTAGAGCTCGGACTGGTCACGTAGGGCGCTGAGTGTCAGGGTAAATTCTGCTGTCAGGACGGACGACGAGATGGGACTTCCCTCTCGCTTTATTACTGTGTACAAGCGTGAGAAGATGGTTTTCCTTTATTTTTGAGTTTCATTTATTTTCGACATCGATTTCTTGGTTTTTCAAAACATAGTTGACCAGCTACACATAACATACAAAAAACACCACAGACCCAACTTACACAGAAAATTCACCCACATTTAAGTACCAAGATTATCAGAAGAGTTGTAATATGAAAACAATAATTAGTTGGCTTCTTGACCAGTTGATAGTAAAAAAAAAGAAAAAAAAAAAGTAAATTTTGTAATTGTTTTTTATTATGACAGTTCGACGTTTCGACAAACTTTGTTTGTCTTATTCAGGAACAATACAAAACAAAATTATAACATGAAACACAAACAAAAAACCGAGATTACAGTAGTAATGCTAAGTCTGTAAACAACTTATGACTCCTGTATTCTGTGGATTACCGGAGAAATTGATGAAAATTATTGTTTGTATTTACAGAGCATGTCAGATATTGAAGTCCACAACAGTAATTGCGAATGTGATAGCTGCTTCCAGCACGCTCAAACATTTGAAGAGCCTCCAGCTAAGAAAACAAAAACGGCGGGAAAGAAGAAAATTAATATAAAATCAATATGGACTATCATCATCACCTACTTGAGGACACAGATTCTGACTCCGGTACACTTACCAATTCTACTGAGGCAGATATCGGTGAGTGTGCTTCAGAATCATGCAACAGTTCAGACTTTGTGGGATCGGATCCTGTAGTAATCTCATCAATTACCTCTCAGGATCATACCGATTCCACGAAAATCTAGTACATAATGTTACTACTTTTACATGTACATATTTTGGATGCTACTTGGATTTGATTGTGTGTCTTCGCCACCCCCTACCGCCACCCATCTACTGTTCGCAGCAGCCTAGTTTAAATTTGTGTGTAATGAAAAGGTACTTAAAGTATTGTATTAAATGTAATAGAAAAATGTATGTATTTGCAAGATATTACAACACAAAATTTAAAATGTGCATAGAATCCAGCTTGTGAGAAATGTTTCGACAATCAGGACACATTACCAGGAAGCCCGATCTCCATAGAGGACGATGCGGATGCACCTCCACCGCCGAAGAAATACAGACCGACGATGATGATCAAAGGCCTACACGTTGTTTGGAGCTTATTGAAGACAGAGCTCTTTTTGTGAACTTTGAAGTTGATTCAAATCCCGGATGTCCTACTGGAGTTGAGCAGTCAGATGTCCGCGATTTGGGAGACCTTTCTACAAACGATTGGGAATTGTTACGCTTCGATGGAGGAAACGGACACCTCATCTATAAAACCATTCGTGGATTGCGTGAAAGAATCATTGTCCACCACGTCTTATCCACAGAAAGAAATTTTGAGCTTGAAAGGTTTGTTGAAGCTTTCAATACTCAAGTTTTCCAGAAAAGCGTCCGGTCAACCACAAGTATCTTCCTTATGTGGTACCACCAGTGTAACTTCTCCCATATCTACATCATACACGACTGTAGCTACAGCAACAGATCATGTAGATGCTGGATTATCAGGTCCATCAAAGCCCTCAACAACGGCTCTTTCTTCAATAAGATTAAATTTGGAACCAGCCGACTCTCTGACTACTCCGAAGACTATTGACCCATATATCAGAATATATGTACCTATCAAGGCCTATGTTGTGGACTTCAATATCAAGATTATTTAACAAATTGCCGCATTTCAGATTTGTCATTACGTGCACAGTGTTTTCATTATTTCAAAAATATGGCGAGTTTTCAGTTTTCTCATCCATTCATTGTAGAACATAGGAATAATTACAAATTTTTAATGAATATGTATGAGGAGGTTAGATTGAAGACTAAAATTGGGTATTCATATATTTATCCCGAGATCAGGGTTGATATAGATTGGGCTTCTGATGTATATGAATGGTGGGACACTTATGTGACTGGCAAGTATTATTACAAAAAGAAGCACCTTTATTTATATGGACCTTCTAATGTTGGGAAAAGTACCTTAGTTAAACAGCTTGTTTATGGACTAGGCGATTTGGTGTTTTATGCCCCTAGCTTAAAGTTAAATTTTCCATTTGATTTGTTTTAGAGCAGTATTTAATTGTAGTAGTTTAGATGTACAGAAGTGTAGGTCTTGGAGAAATGTTTTAAAATTACTGTTGCAACACAAGATGGCGTACTTAATAATATATCCAATTCCTGTCAAATTTAATTTTTAAATTGAAATATTTTTTATTTATCAATATTTTAAGTTATAAAATATAAATAATTACGATCTTGCCAATGATAAAAATTGTATTATAATATAGTAATTTTTTTTGAAATCGATCCTCAATTATTGTAAATTACCGAAATGTACTTTATTCCCTAGCGAATAAAGTGGACTTTTAATGGAGGGTAGCATATGGTCTACAGACTGCTTTTAAAGCTAGTAGTAAAAAATGTATTTTTATTTGATTTAAAATAACGAATAACCCTTTTAGATGGATAAATACGTAACTGGGTTGAAAAAAAAATTAAATGAAGCAGAAGCAGAGGGCAAAAGAAAAGGTGATGAAAATAACGTAAATATATCTTCGCAAAATAGTAAACCTAAATATAGAAAATATGATCCAATGTACTTATCATTAGGATTTACATATAAGGTTATTAATGGTCCAGAACGACCAATGTGTTTGCGGTGTATGAATACTTTGGCCTCAGACAGCATGAAACCAAATAAATTAAAACGACATCTTGAAAAAGTACATACAGATCACGTTGGCAAGACAAGAGAATTTTTCCAAAGAAAATTAGAGAATTTAAACAAACAACAAGAAATGTTTTCAAAGACCATGTCTGTAACACAAAAAGCATTGCTTGCGTCATATAAAGTTTCTTATAGAATTGCTAAATGCAAAAAAACCCATTCAATAGGAGAAACTTTGGTGCTACCTGCAGCTATTGACATAATAGCTACGATGCTCGGTGAATCATATGATGATCAACTTAAAATCATTCCACTTGCAGATAATACGGTGGGAAGACGAATATCCGATATATCTGAAGATCTTTACGATCAATTAATAGAAAAAGTAAAACTATCTTCTTTCGCGTTGCAAGTAGATGAGGCTACCGATGTTCTTAAGGATGCACACTTGATAACATATGTAAGATATGTGGTGGAAACTGATGTTAGAGAAGACATGTTATTCTGTAAACCTATTGAATGCAATACTACAGCAAGTGAAGTTTTTAATATCATTGATAATTTTTTTAATGAAAATGACATTCTGTGGGAGAACTGTGTTGGACTATGCACAGATGGAGCTCCATCTAAGGCAGGAAAAAATGCTGGTCTACAGGCACTAGTTCGAAAGGTGGCTCCTCGTGCAGTTTGGACGCATTGCATGATTCATAGACAATCACTTGTTTCAAGAGATATGGGTGAAGATCTACTAACATTATTTGAAATTATTATAAGAGTTGTAAATTTTATCAAAAATAGCCCATTAAGAGGAAGGCTTTTCGCAAAATTGTGTAATGACATGGGTTCAGAATATAGATCACTTCTATATTACTGTGAGGCACGTTGGCTTTCTCGTGCCAAAGTACTTCAAAGGGTGTTTGAGCTAAATATGGGTGAGATCGCCATATTTCTTACTGATAATAATAGAGATGAAGCAAACGTGTTTTATGACACGAAATTCCTTGTAAAACTTGCGTATTTAGTTGGTATTTTTCAAAGACTCAGTTCTTTAAATAAATAAATGCAAGGGCCTCAAATTCATGCTTTTACGCAGAAAGACAAGATTACTGCATTTATGAAAAAATTGGAACTGTGGATAATAAGTTTGAAAAATAATAACTTTGACATGTTTCCCACTTTTAAAATTACCTGTCTTGCTGATGAAATAGAAGAAAGTAAAGGTCTTATTAATAATCATTTGACTAGTCTATGGAAGCAATTCTCGTTTTACTTTATAGATCTTGACATGTCCAAATATGAATGGATTAGAAACCCGTTTGTGATTGAAAAATATAATGATTTTGGCCTTACGACAGCAGAGCAGGAAATGATAATCATATCCAATTGCAGCGTTTAAGAAGGTGGAACATATAAAGTTTGGTCCTGGTCTGACGGTAGTGCTCCATGACCAAGATATCCTAATAAGAGTATTCCTTCCTAAAAGATTTGTAGAAGCGTTGAGCGATGATGATATTCTTGTCTATGAAGGTATGTAGAAAAACACATAATTTTTTCTATTTTCCCCCTATGCATTTAATATATTTTAGTTTTTATTTTAAGATGGTGATCTTGCTTTAATATATAAGGGAGCAAGGGGCAACTATAACAATATAGAATTTACCACATCACATAAACAAGGGGGCCCTTCCAGAAGCAAGAAGGCTAAGAAGACAAACCAACGAAGATTAATTTTTTTTTCTGTGTAAGTTTTTACATTATGTCATCTCTATCTTGTGATAAGTGTGGAAAGAGTTTTTCCAAACCATATAATTTAAGGAGGCATGCTTCAACATGCTTACAAAAAACATGTCCTTACTGCGGGTAATATATTCCGCAAGTGGTGAAATTCTTAATACACGTATCCTCGTTTTGTTTTAAATATGGGGATTGCAACATAGTATTTGACAAAAAATCCCTCTTCCTAAAACATGCTTGTCAAAACACACACCATTCATCTTCACACATTATGACAGACATTAACAAGAAAGTGCTGAATAAAAAGAAATATCGTATGTTATCGGTTCCTCTACAAGATGGCATAGTATTTACGGCATTAAATAAATCAGCCCAAAATATTTGTATAAAAAATGTTGACAATATAAAAGACCCCTTGCTATTTTTACAAGTGAAACACAACATACTTCTAAAGTTGCTGATTAAAGCTAGAGAAGATTTACTAATTTTCAAATCATCCATCTTATTGGAATGTATTTACAGTCGGTATAAGAATTTGATCTTGAACAGTTTACCGATGCCAATTTTAAAACTTCCATAGAAATTATTGACGCCCGTCGCAATTTAATTCACTATCTCCAAAGAGTTTATGCAAAACTTATGAGTGAAATTAAAGAATTTGAAACTAGCGGATCAAACTGGAAACTGGATTCTGTTGATAGCATTGTCATTAGATTAACTAAATATCAACCTTTAGGCGGAAGAGGTTACATCCCTTTACCAAAGGAAATATCCAATAAATGCGCAATCATTAATATTTATAATATTGATGATTTTTGCTTTAAATATGCCACTTTTAAGCCGCCAGTTAAAGGAGACGCGTTCATTATCGGTTTATAAAAAATTAAAACATCCTAACAATTTCAATAATATTTCTTTCCCAACACCATTAAAAGATATACGTAAATTTGAAAAAGATAATAATGTGTCAATAAATGTTTATTCTTTAACCGAGGAAACTCAGGTATATCCTTTGATAATAAGTTCAAATGAAAAGTCTGTAGAACATTTTGACTTGTTATATTTAAGAAATGAAAATATTTCTCATTATTGTTTAATAAAAAATTTATCCAGACTTGTTTCTTCACAACTTAGTAGACATCGTTGCGGCGTTGTTATATGTAAACGATGTTTTAAAACATTTGATCGCGACTATACAACAGTAGATGGGAAAACAGCCGAGGAACGATTAACAGCCCATCAATTATTTTGCAATAAACACAAACCATGTCAAATACAAATGCCTTCAGAAAACACATATTTACAGTTTACAAACTTTCAACATAAACAACACGTACTAATAGTTGTCTATGCGGATTTTGAATCTATACTTTTACCCGTACACAATGCACCCGGTAGTCCAGTGGTTTCCAACCTGTGGGGCGCGAGACTGTTGCAAGGGGGGCATGCAGCTGTTTCCAAAATATCACTTTCCAATACAAACCAAAAAAGTCGAATAGGTGTCAAAAAAAATGAATCAGCAAAATAGGTATACGTAATCCACAATCCTCGCCGCGAATTTTTCGGGTACAAATGCTAAAACATCCATCCATACTCTTGCTGGAACGAAAACCTCTCGCTTTCGCGTTTGGAGCCGAGCGCCGGCGGGCCGAGGAAACGAAAGACAAGCCTCGGGAACATCCCGGGTATTCTCGTGCTTACTCGCGCCAAACTTCAGTAAACAGAAGCATCTGTTTTTTTTCTGTTGTCTATGAACAGAATTAGTTCGTTAGTAGTGCTTGCGATAACCACGTTGATATATATTATATAGTATGAAACACTTCGCTTTGGTAACTTCTAAATTAATATTGAGGTAAATTTCATAACTGTTATAATAGTACATTATTAACCAGGAAATGTTATTTTATTTTTGAGGTAGTTTATCGGCACGAGCGCGGAGTGCCAGGGTTATAAACATCCGAAACAATAAAATAACATCCTGGCCGGGGTTAATATACGATTTTTTTTATATTGTTAATATACTACTAGCGCATTTTTTACTTTCTCGTAAATTTAGCAGTAACCTTTTTAATTGAATAATATGAATATTGTTATTGCAAAAATTCATGTTTATGTAAGAAGAGCGCAAGTTATTTTTATGTTGTTTATATTCCAGTAATTAATTTTGACAAAAAATTAGTTTTTAATTCTACATTTAAAAATTACCCCAATTAAAACTGATTTTTAATTTAAAAGAAAAAATGAAAACAAGAAAATATTGATATAATTGTATTGTATTTTAAATTAATATAAAGTCATCTTTGAAACAAAATTTATGGTTGTTAGGTTGCTTACTAATTCAGATGCCTGTATCTATATTACTGTATCAACACAAGATGGCGTACTTAATAATATATCCAATTCCTGACAAATTTAATTTTTAAATTGAAATATTTTTTATTTAACAATATTTTAAGTTATAAAATATAAATAATTACGATCTTGCCAATGATAAAAATTGTATTATAATATAGTAATTTTTTTTGAAATCGATCCTCAATTGTTGTAAATTACCGAAATGTACTTTATTCCCTAGCGAATAAAGTGGACTTTTAATGGAGGGTAGCATATGGTCTACAGACCGCTTTTAAAGCTAGTAGTGAAAAAAGTATTTTTATGGACTCCTGTATTCTGTGGATTACTACCGGAGAAATTGATAAAAATGATTGTTTGTATTTACAGAGCATGTCTGATATTGAAGTTCATAACAGTAATTGTGAATGCGACAGTTGCTTCCAACACGCTCAAACATTTGAAGAACCTCCAGCAAAAAAAACAAAAACTGCAGGAAAAAAAAAGATATTAAACCGATATGGACTATTATCATCACTTACCTGAAGACTCAAATTCTGAGTCCAGTACAACTACCAGTTCTACTGAAGCAGATATCGGTGAGTGTGCTTCAAAATTATGCAACAGTACAGACTTTGTGGGATCGGATCCTGGAGATAATCTCCTCAATTACCTCTCAGGATCATACCGATTCCACGAAAGTCTCTTTTCCAGAACCAGAGGATTCATTGTTCATGATATACGGTACGTCCGAGGAAATGACCATTTTGACGAAATGGTAAACACGTGTCTGAAACAATTCTTGAGTTCATCAGACCAGATGGATTCTGGTTGTGTTTCGGACACGCCGCAAAAACTCCTCACATCCACTTCGTCCATGACTGTGCCTATAGTAATCGATCCTGTCGTTGTGCAACCGTCAACAAGCTCAGCGACAAATATCGAAATAAAAACTATAACAGACGAGTCATCCGACGAGGATCAAGAGACCATTTCCACAAATACATCCAAGGTATACAACATTATACAACGTTGGAAGGGCGCTTCAGGTTGGCAACATCGGTCGGTGGCCACGCCTGGACAGAGCCTTATTCAATTGAGAATAATGCCGTATCCATTAATAAAGAACATGGAACGAACACAGAGATACAAAACAACCAAGAAATATGCGGAGGTTGTTTTGAATCCTATCCATCACACTCCGCAGATACGGATGTTGCGCCAACTATTTCGAGATTTCGAAAATATAGCTACGGATGGCGCGCATCTAGAAAAGAACATGCCGTTGCGACGGTTTATGGGTGGCTGGAGAAACACATAATAATTCCAGACCATGACATAACATCGTCAGACAAATGGCTGAATTCTGATTTCAAATTTATCACGGAGCGTGATGGTATATTCCAGTCTGCCTTAAAGATCCATAGAACAGTACTATCAAAATTAAAACTAAATGAAATGATAGATTATATTAATAAAGCAGAATATATTCAGTATTATCCAACATATAAATCTATGTTGAGTATTGCTGACTCTAAAACTTTTATTCATATGATTTTATCATTTCAAATGATAGATTCTGTAAAAATCCAATTCCTTCAATTTTTATAGAAACTGTTAAATCATCAAACAGGTAAAATGAATTGTTTATTAATTTGTGGCCCTCCAAGTGTTGGTAAAACATGGTTTGCAAATATTATTGGAAAACTAATGATCAATACTGGATACATTGGAAATTATAATAGATATTCACTATTTCCATTCCAGGATTGTCCACGTAGAAATCTATTAATATTTGATGAACCTAATATAGAACCAGCATCTTTGGAAACTTTCAAATTATTATTTGCTGGTACACCGACACCAGCAAATATTAAATATGAGAGTTAAAATTTAATAAACAGAACACCAGTCATTGTTACCTGTAATCATGATCCGTTCCCTCAAAATAGTGAATATAGAACACGCATCAATCGGTTTATTTTCCTTTTTGTAAATAAAAGAATGTATTAATTTCGTAATTATTTTGTGTTTTCTCCCCACTACCCCGACAAGCTCACAGTGGTGTCAGGTGTAGGGTTCGAACCCTCGCTCCCAAGCGGGAACCCGAGCTTTCCTGTTGTTACTCTATAACCCTGTTAGAGTTGTTACTCTATTATCAGACTGTTCAGTCCTAAACTCACCCGGTATCGGGAAGGAGGAATGGCAACAAGATGGAGATTCGATGGGGTGCTGGTCTATTGGAGGCGGGCCCCTCGATTTCAATTTCTATTTCATTACGCTTGGTAACAATAGATTCTACATTAGTTAGATTTATGTTAGTTTTTTTTTTCTAATTTTTCAGTAATAATTTAAAGAAAAAATAATGAGCCAAGAAATGTCATGTGTTTTAGACAATTATGAATGCATAATAGTGAAAATGGTGATCCATGATTCGGGTTTCTTGTGTGTGGACTGTAGTAGGAATGTGCACTTAGAACAAATTAAAAACATTAGATTCACCCATAATTTAATATATTCCGTAAATACTGCAAAAAATGTTTCTTGTGATGAGTGCGGTGAATGTTTAGTCAGACGAGATAAAGCAGCAAATTGTGACTGGTGCGTTAACGAATTACACGATATTATTATTTCTAGGGCGATTAGAGAAGGCTATACAATAATTAATTAATTTTTTTTTTTGTTATTAGTTTCGATGTAAATTAATGTACATATTAGTTGTTATTTTGTTTAT
The DNA here is from genome assembly GCA_011037195.1 of Triatoma infestans. Lineage (NCBI taxonomy): Eukaryota > Metazoa > Arthropoda > Insecta > Hemiptera > Reduviidae > Triatoma > Triatoma infestans. The sequence continues at coordinate 69,532 of JAAEAF010000011.1, forward strand.
AATATTAATGTATATTTTTCAATTTTATAAATTATTTCTTAACCATTGTAATAAATATTAGATGTAATTTAGATGTATATATTAGCATTTCTTAACCATTGTAATAAATATTAGTTATAATTTGTCTTTTAATAAAAGGTCCACCTTCTTGTGGTAAAACTACTTTTCAGTATGTCCAAGGAGAAACCTTTTAATATTTGACGAGCCCAATGTTGAGCCTGCTAGTTTAGAAATGTTCAAACTTTTATTTGCTGGTAATGACGCACCAGCAAATATAAAGTATGAATCATATAATCTGGTTACTAAAACACCAGTAATTGTAACCTGTAATAGAGATCCATTCCCTCAGATACGGCATTCAATTCACCAATTTATCGTACTATGTGGGAATATCCTTTTCCAGACCCAGAGGATTCATCAATCATGATATATGGTACGTCCGAGGACGTGACCGTTTTGACCAAATGTGTAAATACGTGTCTGAAACAATTCTTGAGTTCATCAGACCAGATGGATTCTGGTTCTGTTTCGGACACGCCACAAAAACACCTCACATCCACTTCGTCCATGACTGCGCCTATAGCAATCGATCCTGTCGTTGTGCAACCGTCAACAAGCTCAGCGACACATCGAGGTAAAAGCTAAAACAGCCGAGTCATCCGACGAGGATCAGGAATCCATTTCCAACAATACATCCAAAGTATACAACATTATTCAACGTTGGAAGGGCGCTTCAGGTTGGCAACATCGGTCGGTGGCCACGCCTGGACAGAGCTTATTCAATTAAGAATAATGCCGTATCCTTTAATAAAGAACATGGAACGAACACAGAGGTACAAAACTACCAAGAAATATGCGGAGGTTGTTTTGAACCCTATCCATCACACTCCGCAGATACGGATGTTGCGCCAACTGTTTTGAGATTTCGAAAATATAGCTATGGACGGCGCGCATTTAGAAAAGAACATGCCGTTGCGACGGTTTATGGGTGGCTGGAGAAACACATAATAATTCCAGACCATGAAATAACATCGTCAGACAAATGGCTTAATTCTGATTTTAAATTTATCACGGAGCGTGATGGTATATTCCAATCAGCCTTAAAAATCCATAGAACAGTACTATCAAAATTAAAATTAAATGAAATGATAGATTATATTAATAAAGCGGAATATGTTCAATATTATCCAACATATAAATCTATGTTGAGTACTGCTGACTCTAAAACTTTTATTCATATGATTTTATCATTTCAAATGATAGATTCTGTAAAAGTCCAATTCCTTCAATTTTTATACAAACTCCTAAATCATCAAACAGGTAAAATGAATTGTTTATTAATTTGTGGTCCTCCAAGTGTTGGTAAAACATAGTTTGCAAATATTATTGGAAAATTAATTATCAATACTGGATACATTGGAAATTATAACAGATATTCACAATTTCCATTCCAGGATTGTCCACGTAGGAATCTATTAATATTTGATGAACCCAATATAGAACCAGCATCTTTGGAAACTTTCAAATTATTATTTGCTGGTACACCGACACCAGCAAATATTAAATATGAGAGTTAAAATTTAATAAACAGAACACCAGTCATTGTTACCTGTAATCATGATCCGTTCCCTCAAAATAGTGAATATAGAACACGCATCAATCGGTTTATTTTCCTTTTTGTAAATAAAAGAATGTACTAATTTCGTGATAATTTTGTGTTTTCTCCCCACTACCCCGACAAGCTCACAGTGGTGTCAGGTGTGGGGTTCGAACCCTCGCTCCCAACCGGGAACCAGAGCTTTCCTGTTGTTACTCTATAACCCTGTTAGAGTTGTTACTCTATTATCAGACTGTTCAGTCCTAAACTCACCCGGTATCGGGAAGGAGGAATGGCAACAAGATGGAGATTCGATGGGGTGCTGGTCTATTGGAGGCGGGCCCCTCGATTTCAATTTCTATTTCATTACGCTTGGTAACAATAGATTCTACATTAGTTAGATTTATGTTAGTTTTTTTTTTCTAATTTTTCAGTAATAATTTAAAGAAAAAATAATGAGCCAAGAAATGTCATGTGTTTTAGACAATTATGAATGCATAATAGTGAAAATGGTGATCCATGATTCGGGTTTCTTGTGTGTGGACTGTAGTAGGAATGTGCACTTAGAACAAATTAAAAACATTAGATTCACCCATAATTTAATAGATTCCGTAAATACTGCAAAAAATGTTTATTGTGATGAGTGCGGTGAATGTTTAGTCAGACGAGATAAAGCAGCAAATTGTGACTGGTGCGTTAACGAATTACACGATATTATTATTTCTAGGGCGATTAGAGAAGGCTATACAATAATTAATTAATTTTTTTTTTTGTTATTAGTTTCGATGTAAATTAATGTACATATTAGTTGTTATTTTGTTTATAATATTAATGTATATTTTTCAATTTTATAAATTATTTCTTAACCATTGTAATAAATATTAGTTGAAAGCTGTACAATAATTATTTTGTCATTAGTTTAGCTGTAAATTAATGTACATATAGCTGCTATTTGTTTATAATAATATTGTATATTTTAATTTTATAAATTATTTCTTAACCATTGTAATAAATATTAGATGTAATTTAGATGTATATATTAGCATTTCTTAACCATTGTAATAAATATTAGTTATAATTTGTCTTTTAATAAAAGGTCCACCTTCTTGTGGTAAAACTACTTTTCAGTATGTCCAAGGAGAAACCTTTTAATATTTGACGAGCCCAATGTTGAGCCTGCTAGTTTAGAAATGTTCAAACTTTTATTTGCTGGTAATGACACACCAGCAAATATAAAGTATGAATCATATAATCTGGTTACTAAAACACCAGTAATTGTAACCTGTAATAGAGATCCATTCCCTCAGACACGGCATTCAATTCACGAATTTATCGTGCTATGTGGGAATATCCTTTTCCAGACCCAGAGGATTCATCATTCATGATATATGGTACGTCCGAGGACATGACCATTTTGACCAAATGTGTAAATACGTGTCTGAAACAATTCTTGAGTTCATCAGACCAGATGGATTCTGGTTCTGTTTCGGACACGCCACAAAAACACCTCACATCCACTTCGTCCATGACTGCGCCTATAGCAATCGATCCTGTCGTTGTGCAACCGTCAGCAAGCTCAGCGATATATCGAGGTAAAAGCTATAACAGACGAGTCATCCGACGAGGATCAGGAATCCATTTCCAACAATACATCCAAAGTATACAACATTATTCAACGTTGGAAGGGCGCTTCAGGTTGGCAACATCGGTCGGTGGCCACGCCTGGACAGAGCTTATTCAATTAAGAATAATGCCGTATCCTTTAATAAAGAACATGGAACGAACACAGAGGTACAAACTACCAAGAAATATGCGGAGGTTGTTTTGAACCCTATCCATCACACTCCGCAGATACGGATGTTGCGCCAACTGTTTTGAGATTTCGAAAATATAGCTATGGACGGCGCGCATTTAGAAAAGAACATGCCGTTGCGACGGTTTATGGGTGGCTGGAGAAACACATAATAATTCCAGACCATGAAATAACATCGTCAGACAAATGGCTTAATTCTGATTTTAAATTTATCACGGAGCGTGATGGTATATTCCAATCAGCCTTAAAAATCCATAGAACAGTACTATCAAAATTAAAATTAAATGAAATGATAGATTATATTAATAAAGCGGAATATGTTCAATATTATCCAACATATAAATCTATGTTGAGTACTGCTGACTCTAAAACTTTTATTCATATGATTTTATCATTTCAAATGATAGATTCTGTAAAAGTCCAATTCCTTCAATTTTTATACAAACTCCTAAATCATCAAACAGGTAAAATGAATTGTTTATTAATTTGTGGTCCTCCAAGTGTTGGTAAAACATGGTTTGTAAATATTATTGGAAAATTAATTATCAATACTGGATACATTGGAAATTATAACAGATATTCACAATTTCCATTCCAGGATTGTCCACGTAGGAATCTATTGATATTTGATGAACCCAATATAGAACCAGCATCTTTGGAAACTTTCAAATTATTATTTGCTGGTACACCGACACCAGCAAATATTAAATATGAGAGTTAAAATTTAATAAACAGAACACCAGTCATTGTTACCTGTAATCATGACCCGTTCCCTCAAAATAGTGAATATAGAACACGCATCAATCGGTTTATTTTCCTTTTTGTAAATAAAAGAATGTATTAATTTCGTAATTATTTTGTGTTTTCTCCCCACTACCCCGACAAGCTCACAGTGGTGTCAGGTGTGGGGTTCGAACCCTCGCCCCCAAGCGGGAACCAGAGCTTTCCTGTTGTTACTCTATAACCCTGTTAGAGTTGTTACTCTATTATCAAACTGTTCAGTCCTAAACTCACCCGGTATCGGGAAGGAGGAATGGCAACAAGATGGAGATTCGATGGGGTGCTGGTCTATTGGAGGCGGGCCCCTCGATTTCAATTTCTATTTCATTACGCTTGGTAACAATAGATTCTACATTAGTTAGATTTATGTTAGTTTTTTTTTTCTAATTTTTCAGTAATAATTTAAAGAAAAAATAATGAGCCAAGAAATGTCATGTGTTTTAGACAATTATGAATGCATAATAGTGAAAATGGTGATCCATGATTCGGGTTTCTTGTGTGTGGACTGTAGTAGGAATGTGCAATTAGAACAAATTAAAAACAGATTCACCCATAATTTAATATATTCCGTAAATACGGCAAAAAAAGTTTATTGTGATGAGTGCGGTGAATATTTAGTCAGACGAGATAAAGCAGCAAATTGTGACTGGTGCGTTAACGAATTACACGATATTATTATTTCTAGGGCGATTAGAGAAGGCTATACAATAATTAATTAATTTTTTTTTTTGTTATTAGTTTCGATGTAAATTAATGTACATATTAGTTGTTATTTTGTTTATAATATTAATGTATATTTTTCAATTTTATAAATTATTTCTTAACCATTGTAATAAATATTAGATGTAATTTAGATGTATATATTAGCATTTCTTAACCATTGTAATAAATATTAGTTATAATTTGTCTTTTAATAAAAGGTCCACCTTCTTGTGGTAAAACTACTTTTCAGTATGTCCAAGGAGAAACCTTTTAATATTTGACGAGCCCAATGTTGAGCCTGCTAGTTTAGAAATGTTCAAACTTTTATTTGCTGGTAATGACGCACCAGCAAATATAAAGTATGAATCATATAATCTGGTTACTAAAACACCAGTAATTGTAACCTGTAATAGAGATCCATTCCCTCAGATACGGCATTCAATTCACCAATTTATCGTACTATGTGGGAATATCCTTTTCCAGACCCAGAGGATTCATCATTCATGATATATGGTACGTCCGAGGACGTGACCATTTTGACCAAATGTGTAAATACGTGTCTGAAACAATTCTTGAGTTCATCAGACCAGATGGATTCTGGTTCTGTTTCGGACACGCCACAAAAACACCTCACATCCACTTCGTCCATGACTGCGCCTATAGCAATCGATCCTGTCGTTGTGCAACCGTCAACAAGCTCAGCGACAAATATCGAAATAAAAGCTATAACCGACGAGGATCAGGAATCCATTTCCAACAATACATCCAAAGTATACAACATTATTCAACGTTGGAAGGGCGCTTCAGGTTGGCAACATCGGTCGGTGGCCACGCCTGGACAGAGCTTATTCAATTAAGAATAATGCCGTATCCTTTAATAAAGAACATGGAACGAACACAGAGGTACAAAACTACCAAGAAATATGCGGAGGTTGTTTTGAACCCTATCCATCACACTCCGCAGATACGGATGTTGCGCCAACTGTTTTGAGATTTCGAAAATATAGCTATGGACGGCGCGCATTTAGAAAAGAACATGCCGTTGCGACGGTTTATGGGTGGCTGGAGAAACACATAATAATTCCAGACCATGAAATAACATCGTCAGACAAATGGCTTAATTCTGATTTTAAATTTATCACGGAGCGTGATGGTATATTCCAATCAGCCTTAAAAATCCATAGAACAGTACTATCAAAATTAAAATTAAATGAAATGATAGATTATATTAATAAAGCGAATATGTTCAATATTATCCAACATATAAATCTATGTTGAGTATTGCTGACTCTAAAACTTTTATTCATATGATTTTATCATTTCAAATGATAGATTCTGTAAAAGTCCAATTCCTTCAATTTTTATACAAACTCCTAAATCATCAAACAGGTAAAATGAATTGTTTATTAATTTGTGGTCCTCCAAGTGTTGGTAAAACATGGTTTGCAAATATTATTGGAAAATTAATTATCAATACTGGATACATTGGAAATTATAACAGATATTCACAATTTCCATTCCAGGATTGTCCACGTAGGAATCTATTAATATTTGATGAACCCAATATAGAACCAGCATCTTTGGAAACTTTCAAATTATTATTTGCTGGTACAGCGACACCAGCAAATATTAAATATGAGAGTTAAAATTTAATAAACAGAACACCAGTCATTGTTACCTGTAATCATGACCGTTCCCTCAAAATAGTGAATATAGAAAACGCATCAATCGGTTTATTTTCCTTTTTGTAAATAAAAGAATGTACTAATTTCGTGATAATTTTGTGTTTTCTCCCCACTACCCCGACAAGCTCACAGTGGTGTCAGGTGTGGGGTTCGAACCCTCGCTCCCAACCGGGAACCAGAGCTTTCCTGTTGTTACTCTATAACCCTGTTAGAGTTGTTACTCTATTATCAGACTGTTCAGTCCTAAACTCACCCGGTATCGGGAAGGAGGAATGGCAACAAGATGGAGATTCGATGGGGTGCTGGTCTATTGGAGGCGGGCCCCTCGATTTCAATTTCTATTTCATTACGCTTGGTAACAATAGATTCTACATTAGTTAGATTTATGTTAGTTTTTTTTTTCTAATTTTTCAGTAATAATTTAAAGAAAAAATAATGAGCCAAGAAATGTCATGTGTTTTAGACAATTATGAATGCATAATAGTGAAAATGGTGATCCATGATTCGGGTTTCTTGTGTGTGGACTGTAGTAGGAATGTGCACTTAGAACAAATTAAAAACATTAGATTCACCCATAATTTAATAGATTCCGTAAATACTGCAAAAAATGTTTATTGTGATGAGTGCGGTGAATGTTTAGTCAGACGAGATAAAGCAGCAAATTGTGACTGGTGCGTTAACGAATTACACGATATTATTATTTCTAGGGCGATTAGAGAAGGCTATACAATAATTAATTAATTTTTTTTTTTGTTATTAGTTTCGATGTAAATTAATGTACATATTAGTTGTTATTTTGTTTATAATATTAATGTATATTTTTCAATTTTATAAATTATTTCTTAACCATTGTAATAAATATTAGTTGAAAGCTGTACAATAATTATTTTGTCATTAGTTTAGCTGTAAATTAATGTACATATAGCTGCTATTTGTTTATAATAATATTGTATATTTTAATTTTATAAATTATTTCTTAACCATTGTAATAAATATTAGATGTAATTTAGATGTATATATTAGCATTTCTTAACCATTGTAATAAATATTAGTTATAATTTGTCTTTTAATAAAAGGTCCACCTTCTTGTGGTAAAACTACTTTTCAGTATGTCCAAGGAGAAACCTTTTAATATTTGACGAGCCCAATGTTGAGCCTGCTAGTTTAGAAATGTTCAAACTTTTATTTGCTGGTAATGACGCACCAGCAAATATAAAGTATGAATCATATAATCTGGTTACTAAAACACCAGTAATTGTAACCTGTAATAGAGATCCATTCCCTCAGATACGGCATTCAATTCACCAATTTATCGTACTATGTGGGAATATCCTTTTCCAGACCCAGAGGATTCATCATTCATGATATATGGTACGTCCGAGGACGTGACCGTTTTGACCAAATGTGTAAATACGTGTCTGAAACAATTCTTGAGTTCATCAGACCAGATGGATTCTGGTTCTGTTTCGGACACGCCACAAAAACACCTCACATCCACTTCGTCCATGACTGCGCCTATAGCAATCGATCCTGTCGTTGTGCAACCGTCAACAAGCTCAGCGACACATCGAGGTAAAAGCTAAAACAGCCGAGTCATCCGACGAGGATCAGGAATCCATTTCCAACAATACATCCAAAGTATACAACATTATTCAACGTTGGAAGGGCGCTTCAGGTTGGCAACATCGGTCGGTGGCCACGCCTGGACAGAGCTTATTCAATTAAGAATAATGCCGTATCCTTTAATAAAGAACATGGAACGAACACAGAGGTACAAACTACCAAGAAATATGCGGAGGTTGTTTTGAACCCTATCCATCACACTCCGCAGATACGGATGTTGCGCCAACTGTTTTGAGATTTCGAAAATATAGCTATGGACGGCGCGCATTTAGAAAAGAACATGCCGTTGCGACGGTTTATGGGTGGCTGGAGAAACACATAATAATTCCAGACCATGAAATAACATCGTCAGACAAATGGCTTAATTCTGATTTTAAATTTATCACGGAGCGTGATGGTATATTCCAATCAGCCTTAAAAATCCATAGAACAGTACTATCAAAATTAAAATTAAATGAAATGATAGATTATATTAATAAAGCGGAATATGTTCAATATTATCCAACATATAAATCTATGTTGAGTACTGCTGACTCTAAAACTTTTATTCATATGATTTTATCATTTCAAATGATAGATTCTGTAAAAGTCCAATTCCTTCAATTTTTATACAAACTCCTAAATCATCAAACAGGTAAAATGAATTGTTTATTAATTTGTGGTCCTCCAAGTGTTGGTAAAACATAGTTTGCAAATATTATTGGAAAATTAATTATCAATACTGGATACATTGGAAATTATAACAGATATTCACAATTTCCATTCCAGGATTGTCCACGTAGGAATCTATTAATATTTGATGAACCCAATATAGAACCAGCATCTTTGGAAACTTTCAAATTATTATTTGCTGGTACAGCGACACCAGCAAATATTAAATATGAGAGTTAAAATTTAATAAACAGAACACCAGTCATTGTTACCTGTAATCATGATCCGTTCCCTCAAAATAGTGAATATAGAAAACGCATCAATCGGTTTATTTTCCTTTTTGTAAATAAAAGAATGTATAATTTCGTGATAATTTTGTGTTTTCTCCCCACTACCCCGACAAGCTCACAGTGGTGTCAGGTGTGGGGTTCGAACCCTCGCTCCCAACCGGGAACCAGAGCTTTCCTGTTGTTACTCTATAACCCTGTTAGAGTTGTTACTCTATTATCAGACTGTTCAGTCCTAAACTCACCCGGTATCGGGAAGGAGGAATGGCAACAAGATGGAGATTCGATGGGGTGCTGGTCTATTGGAGGCGGGCCCCTCGATTTCAATTTCTATTTCATTACGCTTGGTAACAATAGATTCTACATTAGTTAGATTTATGTTAGTTTTTTTTTTCTAATTTTTCAGTAATAATTTAAAGAAAAAATAATGAGCCAAGAAATGTCATGTGTTTTAGACAATTATGAATGCATAATAGTGAAAATGGTGATCCATGATTCGGGTTTCTTTTGTGTGGACTGTAGTAGGAATGTGCACTTAGAACAAATTAAAAACATTAGATTCACCCATAATTTAATATATTCCGTAAATACTGCAAAAAATGTTTCTTGTGATGAGTGCGGTGAATGTTTAGTCAGACGAGATAAAGCAGCAAATTGTGACTGGTGCGTTAACGAATTACACGATATTATTATTTCTAGGGCGATTAGAGAAGGCTATACAATAATTAATTAATTTTTTTTTTTGTTATTAGTTTCGATGTAAATTAATGTACATATTAGTTGTTATTTTGTTTATAATATTAATGTATATTTTTCAATTTTATAAATTATTTCTTAACCATTGTAATAAATATTAGTTGAAAGCTGTACAATAATTATTTTGTCATTAGTTTAGCTGTAAATTAATGTACATATAGCTGCTATTTGTTTATAATAATATTGTATATTTTAATTTTATAAATTATTTCTTAACCATTGTAATAAATATTAGATGTAATTTAGATGTATATATTAGCATTTCTTAACCATTGTAATAAATATTAGTTATAATTTGTCTTTTAATAAAAGGTCCACCTTCTTGTGGTAAAACTACTTTTCAGTATGTCCAAGGAGAAACCTTTTAATATTTGACGAGCCCAATGTTGAGCCTGCTAGTTTAGAAATGTTCAAACTTTTATTTGCTGGTAATGACACACCAGCAAATATAAAGTATGAAACATATAATCTGGTTACTAAAACACCAGTAATTGTAACCTGTAATAGAGATCCATTCCCTCAGACACGGCATTCAATTCACGAATTTATCGTGCTATGTGGGAATATCCTTTTCCAGACCCAGAGGATTCATCATTCATGATATATGGTACGTCCGAGGACATGACCATTTTGACCAAATGTGTAAATACGTGTCTGAAACAATTCTTGAGTTCATCAGACCAGATGGATTCTGGTTCTGTTTTGGCCACGCCACAAAAACACCTCACATCCACTTCGTCCTATATACACATGACTACACCTATAGCAATCGATCCTGTCGTTGTGCAACCGTCAACAAGCTCAGCGACAAATATCGAGGTAAAAACTATAACCGACGAGTCATCCGACGAGGATCAGGAATCCACAATACATCCAAAGTTTACAACATTATTCAACGTTGGAAGGGCGCTTCAGATTGGCAACATCGGTAGATGGCCATGCCTGGACAGAGCCTTATTGAACTAAGAATAATGCCGTATCCTCTTATCAAAAACATGGAACGAACACAGAGGTACAAAACAACCAAGAAATATGCGGAGGTTGTTTTGAACCCTATCCATCACACTCCGCAGATACGGATGTTGGGCCAACTGTTTCGAGATTTCGAAAATATAGCTATGGAAGGCGCGCATCTAGAAAAGAACATGCCGTTGCGACGGTTTATGGGTGGCTGGAGAAACACATAATAATTCCAGACCATGACATAACATCGTCGGACAAATGGCTGAATTCTGATTTCAAATTTATCACGGAGCGTGATGGTATATTCCAGTCTGCCCTAAAGATCCATAGAACAGTATTATCCAAATTAAAACTAAATGAAATGATAGATTATATTAATAAAGCAGAATATATTCAGTATTATCCAACATATAAATCTATGTTGAGTATTGCTGACTCTAAAACTTTTATTCATATGATTTTATCATTTCAAATGATAGATTCTGTAA